>WNWK01005640.1:110000-117069 GCA_009830355.1 Cherax destructor
GTGGGTCACATGAGTCTGTTAGGTGGGACACATGAGCCTGTTAGGTGCGACACTTGAGTCTGTTAGGTGGGTCACATGAGTCTGTTAATTGGGACACATGAGTCTGTTAGGTGGGACACATGCGTCTGTTAGGTGGGACACATGCGTCTGTTAGGTGGGACACATGCGTCTATTATACTGTGACAATAATCCTGGGAGCAGCTTACATATATATGTTTTACTAATACTGGTTTACATTTGATCTTATACAATACAATACAATACAATTTTATTTCATTGCTCGTGTACATAGGTTTACATTACAATCATAAATTGAAGTGCAAGGAGAGCCTCTGGCATGCCTTGGCATTAGGGGCAGCTTAATCTAATGGCTTATAGACTATGAACATAATATTAGAGTAATTGAGTGAGATTGTATTGGTAGATCGTTCAAATTATGATATGATGATAATACATTGTTCATTACAAAATGATGATAGACATTGTAACTAGTGTTTAGTAGGATGGAACATGCAAAATATATCTGATACAATGGGAATGTTGTTCCTGCCTCAGGGAAGGACAGGAGCGGTTAGGTGAATTCGTATACTAATGTCAACGACATGAGGGCTGACGAGGATGCTAAAACACGACAATATTCTTAACTCTGACAGCTAGGAAGGTCTCTCCCTACCTACAGTGGGTCATCTTTACCTGGCGCCTGTGTTAAAATTTTTACGTGGCCCCTGTGTTAAAATCTTTATGTTGCGCCTATGTTAAAATCTTAATGTGACGCCTGTGTTAAATCTTAATGTGCTACCTGTATTAAAATGTTAACGTGGTGCTTGTGTTAAAATCTTAACATGGTGACTGTGTTAAGATCTTTACGTGGCGCCTGTGTTAAAATCTTAACATGCCTCCTGTGTTAAAAAGGTTAGAGATAAGATTTCATCGGATTTTTAACCCCGGAGGGTTAGCCACCCAGGATAACCCAAGAAAGTCAGTGCGTCATCGAGGACTGTCTGTCTTATTTCCATTGGGGTCTTCAATCTTGTCCCCCAGGATGCGACCCACACCAGTCGACTAACACCCAGGTACCTATTTGCTGCTAGGTGAACATGACAGAATCGAACCAGGGCCCTCTGTATGTGCAGCGAGAGCTTTAGCCACCAGGCCACCGGGGCCACCAGGTTTGTGCCTAAGGGTTGTAAACATTCCAAACTTTTTTCTAAAATTCACCAAAATATTAGTTATGAAATCAATGATAAGATACACTGTTTAGCTATTACTTAAAATCATGAATAAAATTAACGACTACTGGGTTCACGCCAGGCATTATGAGCCTTATCATACCTATCCCTAAGGTTGTTTCAAGCAGTTCAGTGTCCAGGTTGTACCGCCGTCCACACCACTTTGAGGCTGAAGAAATACTTCCTGACTTCCATGTGACTCTCCCATGGAGTGCTGATAGTTGTAAGACGTGTCCTAGAGAGTTGTAAGACGTGTCCTAGAGAGTTGTAAGACGTGTCCTAGGGAGTTGTAAGACGTGTCCTAGGGAGTAGTAAGACGTGTCCTAGGGAGTAGTAAGACGTGTCCTAGGGAGTAGTAAGACGTGTCCTAGAGAGTTGTAAGACGTGTCCTACAGTTGTAAAACGTGTCCTAGAGAGTTGTAAGACGTGTCCTAGAGAGTTGTAAGACGTGTCCTAGAGAGTTGTAAGACGTGTCCTAGGGAGTTGTAAGACGTGTCCTAGGGAGTAGTAAGACGTGTCCTAGGGAGTAGTAAGACGTGTCCTAGAGAGTTGTAAGACGTATCCTAGAGAGTTGTAAGACGTGTCCTAGGGCAGGAAGCTTAGAGGAAGGGGATGCCATCTTTCCCCTAAACCACACTAAAAGCTGATTTGTATAAATATTGAACAAAAACTATTAATTTTTTTTAGCAATAATGAGTTAGGTTACTCAGCATAACTTATGCATATATTTTTTATTAAACAAACTAGAAGGATTTCCAAACTTAGGTAAAACCTTTTTTTCAGTATGAATCAAAGAATCTCAATATTGCCAATAATTTAGTTAATGATTTAGCTGCTTTATAACATACACAAAGAAAATCCAGTAAAGCGTATTTCATAATATTTGTAATAATGAATTAAGTCTCAGTGAAAAATATAATACTATGATAGAAACTCCTATCAATGTAGCATGATAATCATACAGAAAGAGTCACCAATCATCAGTCTGTATCTTACCATTAAAATAGTACTGACATGGTAAAATTATTCATTAAACGTTGCTGGTTCTAATATAGATAAATTTCAAGCTGTTGCCAATTTTTGAGAATGAAATGGCTTGGCAAAAGATTCTAATGTAACAATTCGTGAAATTAAAAGCATTTATTGATTGTAATAAAATATCAGAATCAGACATTTACATCCTGCTGGAGATTTTCGTAATTCTGTCTATCATTGAAGCTTTTGCTGAGAGTCGATTATTTTGTTTTTCACGAATTAATAACCGAACTGAAACTCGCATTACTGAGGCTCAGATGTTTAGACTGGCACCGTTCTTCGTTCACGTGACATTTTTAATAGACGGGATCAAAGTGTTAAGTCGCGGTAAAAATATATCCAGTTCCATATATCATTTGACGAAAGACAAAATGTCATCCACATATCTGAACCATTTAACTTTACAGGACAGGATATCTCTGAACAGCCTAGCCTCAAAAAAACTCCATATATATATTGCTCAGTAGAGGAGACAATGAATTTGTCATAGCCATTCCCTGCCTTTGAACATAGTATTTCCTTTCAAACTCAAACTTGGAATTAACTACAAACAACTTAATCACTTCAGTAATGGTATTCCTATCAAAAGGCGAGAACTTGTCTAATTCTCCTTGTTACCTGTCCTTGCTGTCGCATCTAAAAAGGTTGTACCATTTATCCATAATTCGTTGTCAAAGTGGTTTTTTGTGTGGGTCTCTGAGCTGCAAACAACGCATTTAACTCCTCTAGAAGTCCACTGATGAAATGTATTTTGTTGTTGGTGGATGCACTGTATATTAATTATATCAATATATATGTACATGTCGTGCCGAATAGGTAAAAACTTGCGATTTTGGCTTACATAGCAACGCTCCTCTTGACAAATAAGGCATGCAAAAATTTGTGTATGCAATAATTTCTCAGCATTCTGAGAGAGGCTGCGGAAGGTGACACACCCGCACTGCGCTACTCTGAGAAAACTTCCCCTCACTCCTTCAGTTGCCGCCTTGCAACATTGCATAACTCCTGATGACGCACTGAGAAGTGTGAAAGTAATTAAGCGAAAGATTTCCACCCCCGTGGCTTGTCTTGCATATATATGTACATGTATGTATGAATATAAATATAAATATAAATAAATATATATATATATATATATATATATATATATATATATATATATATATATATATATATATATATATATATATATATATATATATATATATATATATATATATATATATATATATATATATATATATATATAATATATGTCGTGCCGATTAGGTAAAACTTGCGATTTTGGCTTAAATAGCAACGCTCACCTTGCCATATAAGACAAGTGAAAATTTGTGTATGCAATAATTTCGCCAAAATCATTCTTAACATAACGAAAAATATATTTCATTGTGTTTGTTTATTATTAAATTAATGTAAACGTATCTAAAATATATTTAGTTGGGTTAGGCTAAATTAAATTGCGCTTGTTGTAATAAGGTTAGGTAGGTTTTCAAAGTTTCTCTTGGTACAAAATTATAAATTCTTACATTAACATAAATGAAAAAATATATCTTTAAACGTATAAGAGAAAATTTTAGAAAGGACTTAATTTTAAATTAGTTCTTGCTAATTGGCCAGTTTTACCTAATCGGCAGACATATATATATATATATATATATATATATATATATATTGTCGCCTAATAGGTAAAACTGGTCAATTAGCAAGAACTCATCTAAAATTAAGTCCTTTCTAAAATTATCTTATACGTTTAAAGATATATTTTTTCATTTATGTTAATGTAAGAATTTATAATTTTGTACCAAGAGAAACTTTGAAACCTACCTAACTTATTAAACAAGGCAAATTTAATTTAGCTAACCCAACTAAATATATTTTAGATACGTTAACATTAATTTAATAATAAACAACAATGAAATATATTTTTTCGTTATGTTCAGAATGATTTTTGAAATTATTGCATACACAAATTTTCACTTTCTTATATGGAAGAAGAGCGTGCTATTTAAGCCAAAATCGCAAGTTTTACCTAATCGGATACATATATATATATATATATATATATATATATATATATATATTTATATATTTTTTTAAATATATATAGGGAGATACCACCTCTAGAACTTGCTGGGGACCCTCATCCTCAGAGAAGACAATAAACGTACCTCAGGGAAAACTCGAGGTTCTCCCCGGAGCTGTTAGAATATTTTCTTCTCCTACCACCCCTAAATATATTGTATAAGTGCTTTAATAATAGACAGAATACAATGACAGAAATCACAAACATGAACATGAATACATTGGTACAACATATCAAAGATTCTAACTCCTCCAGCTCCTCAGAAGCCGAACGCGAGCCCAGTATGCAGCATGCATATTCCCTCTGGATGGCCACGCTGAGGCGCTGGAACATGAAAGTGGCTGCCCTTGGGTCCCTGGTGGTGTCGATGAGTCTGGAACCCAGTTCTTTAAGGAAACGTGTTGCATTTTTTCCCCATGATCCCAAGGTCTCTGATCCCACTGGGACAAATTGATATTGTTGGCTTATGTCCCTGTACTTGCCGATCTTGTACTCCTCTCTGTGGTCAGCAGCTCCTCCCTGTCGCCCTACACTGTGATGGATGTAGGTGTCAGCCAGTGTCGACACACAGGTATAATCCCATGCTAAGAGCTTGCCATTCTTCCAAGGATAGATGGTATCCTGTCAGGGCAGTTTCCTAGGTTGTGGTATTGTGGGTATATATATATATATATATATATATATATATATATATATATATATATATATATATATATATATATATATATATATATATATATATATATATATATATATATATATATATATATATATATATATATATATTAGGGATGTATCGGATGTGAAAATTTAGATATCCGGTATGCGGATGTGTATACGGATGTCTTACTTGCTTATTTTGCGGATGCGGATGCGGATATCTGCTTACAGTAAAATACGGATGCGGATGCGGATGCGGATGCGGATATCTGCTTACAGTAAAATACGGATGCGGATACCTGCTTACAGTAAATGCGGCTGCGGATGCGGATTACGGATGTCACATCTTGACATCCGGGCGGATGCGGATGCGGATTTTGCAGGACAGTCATAAAACACCTGATTTTTGTTTTTTTACCACATGGCAAATACTTTCATTACATAATATTTTTAATACATAATACTTTTAATACATAATACTTTTTAATACATAATACTTTTATTACATAATCAATTGACATTTGCTTAATACTTAAAGTTTATGATTGGAAGGTTTTTCTTCAAGAATAACAGTTTCTCTGCATTTTGTGCCAGAAGTCGTTTTCGTTTGTTGGGCTTTATCAAGTCACAAACACATCTCATATCTGTTTAGACTGAGATCTGTTTGTCACAACAGATCTCAGTCCAATACAAAGGAGAATGGGTTTGATTGGTGTCTGGGTGCGGGAGTGAATTCTTGGGTAGCTTTGGGTAGTGGTGATTTTGATAAGGACTAGCCTTGCATGGCAGTAGGTTCTGCAGTGTTCCTCCATAAGAACATAAGAAAGGAGGAACACTGCAGCAGGCCTGTTGGCCCATACATAAGAACATAAGAACATAAGAAAGGAGGAACACTGCAGCAGGCCTGTTGGCCCATACTAGGCAGGTCCTTCACAATCCGTCCCACTAACAGAATATTTGCTCAACCCAATTTTCAATGCTACCCAAGAAATAAGCTTTGACAATTCTACCCACTCATGCGCGAGTCCCACTCAAATCCAACCCCTCTCACTCATGAATTTATCCAACCTAAATTTGAAACTACCCAAGGTCCTAGCTTATATAACCCTACTAGGCAGACTGTTCCACTCATCAACTACCCTATTTCCAAACCAATACTTTCCTATATCCTTTCTAAATCTAAACTTATCTAACTTGAATCCATTATTGCGGGTTCTCTCTTGAGAGATATCCTCAAGACCTTATTTATATCCCTTTGTTAATACCCATTTTCCACTTGTATACCTCGATCATGTCTCCCTCATTCTACGTCTTACAAGTGAATGTAATTTTAGGGTCTTCAATCTTTCTTCGTAAGGAAGATTTCTAATGCTATGTATTAATTTAGTCATTCTACGCTGAATGTTTTCTAACGAATTTATGTCCATTCTGTAATATGGAGACCAGAACTGAGCTGCGTAATCTAGGTGAGGCCTTACTAATGATGTATAAAGCTGTAATATAACCTCTGGACTTCTGTTGCTAACACTTCTTGATATAAATCCCAGTAATCTATTTGCCTTATTACGTACGCTTAGGCATTGCTGTCTTGGTTTAAGGTTGCTGCTTACCATCACCCCCAAGTCCTTCTCGCAATCTGTATGGCTAAGTTCTGTGATGCCTAGTAGGGTTATTGAGCTAGACCTGGGTAGTTTTCAAATTTAGGTTGGATAAATTCATGAGTGAGAGGGGTTGGATTTGAGTGGACTCGCGCATGAGTGGGTAGAATTGTCAGAGCTTGTTTTCTGGGTGGCTTTGAAAGGGGTTGAGCAAATGTTCTGTTAGTGGGATGGATTGTGAAGGACCTGCCTAGTATGGGCCAACAGGCCTGCTGCAGTGTTCCTCCTTTCTTATGTTCTTATGTTCTTATAAGTGCTTGGCTATGGACACTCCCGAGCTTCAGAACCTTGCATTTATCTACATTGAACTGCATCTGCCACTTTTCTGACCACGAATTAAGTTTGTCTAAATCTTCCTGAAGTTCTATGACATCTATGTTTGAATCAATTATCCTACCTAT
>WNWK01005641.1:0-2500 GCA_009830355.1 Cherax destructor
ATGATTCAGTACAATGTCATTTTAAATTTCATAGGTGGGAGCACACAGGTTACACGGAAATGAAAAAAATATAAATTAAATCTTCATTATCTCCGTTACAGCAACTTTATAAATAAACATTATGTCTCAGTCCACAGCGGAATGCACCAACACACTCTGCATCAAAATACATAGTAATTACGCCACTCGGCGTAATTACTACCTATGTACGTGTGTGTATGTGTGTGTGTGTGTCTGTCCATATTCGTTTCTGGCTCTTCGGCTAATCTCTTTATTTTCCAGGCCCGTTTGTCTTCTGCACTTTTTTCATTCTCTAGTCCTTAGTTTTGCCTCCCTACACCTTTGGGTGAACCAAGGACTCGTTCTGGTCTTCCATTACTTTGTTTCCTTGGGAACAAACCCTCCTCTGCCTCCTTGCATTTTGTTGTCACATAGTCCATCATTTCTTTTACTGATTTTTCCTGACAATTTCTCTCCCACTGAACGTCTTGCAGAAAGTTCCTCATGCCTTTTAGTCCCCCTTTGTAGTTTGTTTTTCCCGTCCTATTCATGTTTCCCTCTCACTTGTAACTCAACTATGTAATCAAAGCACAGAATCACGTGATCATTAGCTCCAAGGGGCTTTTCGAACGTGATATCCTCGACTCCCAACTACTCAAGGTGAATACTAGGTCCAGTCTTGCTAGATCATCATCATTTCTCTCCCTGGTAGTGTCTCTAACATGTTGTTGCATGAGGTTTTCCAGTACCACATCCATCATCTTGGCATCTATTATCATTCTGGTGAGTTTCGTTTCTGTGAATGCTATTATGTCTGGGGATGTCTCCTTGATTCTTTCATGCCACTCCTCACACTTATTTGTTATTCCATCTGTAGGTGGTTGTGAGGGAGGTTGTATTTGAACTTCCTCCTGAGTCTGGATTCTCCTGTCCATCTCCATCTTCACCTCTCATTCCTGCTTTTCTTCCCCTCGTGTTTTCTCTGTTTTGCGGTCGATATACACCCTCCGGTACGTCAACATGTCCCTTAGTCTTGCTTTTTTCCTGCAGGATCCTGTTTAGAGCCGATTCCGCCTTGAAAAACCCCTTTGACTGGCCGGATTCTTCCTCTTGCAAACCCCTATTCTCAGAAAATTTGCCAGCTGGGTCATGTCACCTTCTCCTATTGCTCTCATGATGCTTTCAATAGCTTTTTCTCCCCTTTTCTTCTTGCTTCCTAAGTTTACCCTTCAACTTCCTGAAGTGTTAGTTACCATTTTGTCCTAGGCACATGTCGATTAGACACTAGGCCTGTTGTATGTGTGTGTGTGTAAGGAAACACTTGAAATGTTTCCCCCGCCGGGAATCGAACCGGCCCTCCGTGCGTGAAGCAAGAGCTTTAGCCACCAGGCCACCGGGGCTGTTTGTGGTGGGGGGGGGGGGGTTTTTTTTTTTTTGGTTGTGTGGTGTGTTGTGTGTGTGTGTGTGTGTGTGTATACAGAGAGTGTAAAATAGATTGCTAGATATATTAGTCAAGAATAAATTATGATGAAAAGATAGAAGGAAGCATTTTGGATGGAGAGGCAGAGAGAAGAGCAGAAAGGAGAAGATACGCTTCTTGAGCTCTCCTCTTCACTTGTTGGCTTCTTTACGTCTTAAGAAGCCTGCAAGAAGTGGAGCGAGATGAGTACAACAACTGAGACAAAGATTATAAGAGAGATAATATAACTGAAGAGGAAGCCAGACATCACAAGTTTAAGAACACTCTTGCAACCATAAATTAGTAATTACACTAATTAAACGAATGTAATTACTCACACTTGCAATAAAGCACACACACACAACAAAACACACACACACACACACACACACACACACACACACACTTAAACACGCACACATCCAAGAAAATGACACATACTCATGCACCAATACATCTCCACTAGAGACACGCACTTGTAAACTATACACACTCACATTGACCTACACATGTAAGTACATGTAATCACACACACCTACGCATATGCACACATACACAACGTCACCCACACATGTGACACAGGAATAGTGGAGCACTACAAGATAATACAACGGTAGTAATTATCGTCAGCAAGTAAATAATATTGAAGGTTATAGCGTGCTAATGTATGTGTAGGAATCATCGAAGACATAGGGCTTATGGTCTTATGTATGGTAAGACTTTTTTACCAGGCGTTTAATTCAGAGGACAATACGACATGAGTCTGTATAGCAGGTGTGGAGAGGTCTCAGGTGAAAGAAAACACGAGGGTATGCAACAGAATAGGTGAGTTAAGGTGATGGTAGTGTCGGGTTTAGGGCGAGTGAAGCCTCGGTATGAATTTGAAGATTGCGATCGATCCAGGGTTTTGAGAAATGGTATCGGTAGTGAGTGTTATTGAAGATCCTGAACATAATCTGCAGCGACGGTCACTTTCTCTGATGATAAGTCTTGCCTCTGGGAAATTCAGAAGGCGGTGTTTAGTAAACGAATAATATGCAA
>WNWK01005641.1:10000-82500 GCA_009830355.1 Cherax destructor
AATACATTTAAATTAGACTTAAAAAAAAGACCAATAAAATAGTTGCAACAAACATTATTATTAGTAATAAAAATCATCTTTAGAGAAATACCACGCCAGTCATCTCTCGTGCCTCGCCAGTCATCTCTCGTGTCTCTCGCCAGTCATCTCTGTTCTCGCCAGGCATCTCTCGTGTCTCCGTCATCTCTCGTGTCTCTCGCCAGTCATCTCTCGGGCTCTCGCCAGTCATCTCTCGTGTCTCTTGCCAGTCATCTCCGGTCTCGCCAGTCATCTCTCGTTCCTCGCATCTCGTGTCTCGCCAGTCATCTTCGTGTCTCACATCTCTGAATTGGCATAAGACACTGTTTCGACCTGGTCGCTCTCATTAGTGAGGAAGATGCACACTGGGGGGCTCCGTTTAATGAACGCCCGGCTCAAAAGACTCTATTTACAGAGTCCGTCACCGCTCCAATGAGTTTCAATCTCTTATGAGAACCTTAACACAAATAATAGCTTTTTCTGGGGGAATTTTTTTTTTTAAATTTTTTTTTTATGTTTCGTGATTTTTTTTTTTTTTAAAAAAGGGACACTTAATGCTTTTTTTGGTAATTGTTTTTCGACGTGTATCCCCCCGGGGAATTTATATTTAGCGATTTATCCACCGTGAGGTGTAAGCTTCACTTATATATACACTGACAGTCCACCTTAATACCTATTTTTAGGATAAAGATTCTTGACTGGTGGTGAACAGCAAACCCGCAGCCTTAATAACCCTCGTGAAAAGGCCCCAATAAGTTTGAAACCCCATGAACTAATTAACTTCAACAATCAATAAAGAGACAGAAAAATGGGAAATAAAAGAAGCAATGAACGATTTTTAATGGTGTCACCTGAGGACCATGTCCCGATAGCCCATAATCAATTTAGCCAAAGCTTTTGCTAAGAATAATTTGGGGTCAAAAAGCTTTATTAATATTAGAATCCCAAGTGTTAAACCCGAAAAGGGGAAACAAGTCATGCAGCGCCTGGTGGAGGGGAAGCAAAGATTCGACCCAAAAGAAGGGGAATCATGGACTACTCCTTGGATCAAGAGTTCACCACATCAGTACCTAAACTGAGGGGTAAAAATTTTTTTTCCAATCCTAACCAACCCAAGGTCAGCGTCACTGTACATGTTTTTTTCAATATCGTCCATGAATATGTTAATTTAGTGAAGATCTAGAAGAATTATTTTTAAAACATTATAATCACATAAATATATAATATATATATATATATATATATATATATATATATATATATATATATATATATATATATATATATATATATATATATATATACATATATATATATATATATATATATATATATATATATATATATATATATATATATATATATATATATATATATATATATATATATATATATATATATATATATATATATATATATACCCCCCCCGAAACAACTGGGGAAAAAAAATAAGTAGGAAGGATCCAGGCCGACGCTGCCGGGGGTAGGGAAAACGCTCGTACATCCCAAGGTTTTTTACAAATATAGGCTAAGAAAGGTTAGTAGTTTCCTTGTATTATGTTTGGGCAGAGGGGTTTTTTCACATATATTAAGATGATGGAGGGAATAGGAGTTTTGGAAATTTTTTTGACAGTGAAGTAATTCTATTAAAAATGAAATACACATCCCCATACACACACACACACACACACACACACACACACACACACACACACACAAACACACACACACACACACACACACACACACACATACACATACCACCACCACCATCAACACCCTACCACTAAACCCCCACCACGAACACAACCACCAGAAACCCTCCCAACACCACCACCACCATCACCACCCCACCATCAACACCACCACCATCACCACCACCCAACGCCAAGCCACCAGCATCCAAAACCCCCACCCCACCATCAACACCACCACCACCACCATCATCACCACAACCACCCCACCACCATCACCACCACCACCACCAACACCCCACTACCACCACCACTACCACCACCACCAACACCACCATCACCCCCACCCCCCTACACCACCACCATCACCACAAAAAAACCCCCTACACCATCAACAACACCACCACCACCACCACCAACACCACCACCCCCAACAACAACAACAACAATTTAAAAACAACAACACCAACAACACCAACACCATCACCGTCACCACCATCACCAACACCCCCCACCATCACCACGACCACCACCAGCACCACCACCACCATCACCACCACCACCACTACCACCATTACCACTATCACCCCACCCACCAACAACAGCAACACCACCACCATCACCACCACAACCACCAACACACCCCCACCACCACCACCACCAACACAACCACCCCCACCAACACCATCACCAACACCTCCACCAAACAGCAACACCACCACCATCACCCTAACAACACAACCACCACTAGCACCAACACCACCAAAACACCACCAACACAACTACCACCACCACCAACACCACCCACCCCCAAAACAACCATCACCACCACCACCAACAGAACCATCACCACCTCCACCACCACACACACCCCCGAGATTAATGTTTAAACTTTGTCCTAAAAGTGACATCATCTGACATCGTGGGACGTCCTAAGGATAAAACCCTTAGGACTTCTGTGAGGTTTTAAAGGGCCCGTAAAGATCCTAAACCCAAAGACCTCACTCAAGAAGATCAAAGACCGCTTAACCTGTCCAAAAAAACACACTGCGAACGACCTCAAGTTTATTCTTTCCAAGATGAAATTTCAGACCACCTAGGTCCAGGACCGTTATCAGGGCACGATACGTTATCAAGTAAAAACGATACGTTATCATGGCACGATAATTTCCAGAAACCGAGACGTGCCAGAAGTGTCGTCTCAAAGTGTGATTTACTTGTGAAGTGTTCCATCCACGGTACTGTGGGTTAGAAATTTTTCCCAGCAACTTTTTTGGGTTAGTTCTGTTGTTCCATCCACGGTATTGTGTTTAAAGATAATTTGTTCCAGTCAGGGTAGTGTTTATCTGCGAATTGTTCCACAAAAAAAATTTTTATGGTTAGTAACGAATTGTTCCACTCACGGATGGGGGGTCTTATTTGTAAATTGTTCCAACCAGGGTATTGTGGGTTAGTTGCAAATTGTTCCAGCCACGGCGTTGCCTTCAGTTCTTCTTGCACCTTGATGAACACTTCATTCAGTGAACAAACAAGACCGAACCACAACTATTGCATTTCAATCGCTTTAAAAGAGTGACAAATAAAAAGTAATGACTTGCTGACTTTTAATTGCTCGCTTAAACAGATACAAAACAATCCCAAAAACGAAATATTTGGGGAGATTAATTGGGCGATAAACATAATTAGGCAGTCATATATTTTTTTAATTGAATGTAATCCCGAAACAAAAAATATAATTAAAATTGGGTTAATACAATTATTGATTATTACTAATAATAATTCGGTAATTTGACGCAGAAGATTGAGATTGTGGGAACAAAAAAAGTGGATATAACAAAGACTCCAGTGTCGAAAGGTCTTTTTTTTGGAGACAAATTTTCCCTCTTGAAGAGCTTGTCTCTTTTGCTCTGTGTAGAGCTTAAAAAAATTATGTTTAGCTCTGGTTGAGCCTAGAAAGTTCTTTTGTTTTTCGTAGAGCTTTAGAAGCCTGTTCTCGCTCTGTGTGAGCTTTATCAAGTCATGCTTCATCTGTGTAAGCTTTATCAATTTCTGCTTCCTCTGTGTAGAGCTTTATCGTCGCTTCACTTGTGAGGCTTTATCAGTTTCTTCACTTGTGTGATTTTTTTATCAATTGATTAAAAGCTGTACACAACCTGCTCTCCAAAGTAATGCCGTACACCTTCTTTGCCCGTATTACCGTACAAGCAGGTTTTTCCCCGTATTACTTTCCCGTTTTAGAAAAATTAAATAAAAATTGCATTGTAAATATTCAAAACATAGATAGGAAGAAACAGGACGGGGAAAAACATGGGGAGAGGGAAAACATGGGCAGAGGAAAACATGGCAGAGGGAAAAACAGGGGGCAGAGGGAAAACATGGGCGGGGAAAAAACATGGCAGAGGGAAAAACATGGGAAGATAGGAAAACATGGGCAGGGGAAAAACATGGGCAGGGGGAAAAACATGGGCAAAGGAAAACAGGGAAAAAGGGGGGAAAACATGGACAGAGGTAAAAAACATATGAAGAGGAAAACAGGGGCATAAAAAACATGGGCAGAGGTAAAAACATATGCAGAGAAAAAACATGGGTAGAGGTAAAAAAACATGTGCAGAGGAAAAACAGGGGCAGAGAGGAAAAAAACATGGGATAGGAAAAAAGGAAATACGGAAAAAACTGACGGGAAAATAAACACGGACAGAAAAAATATAGAAAAGAGGAAAGAAAAAAAAAAAAAAAAAAACGAGGACAGAAAAAATCATTGACAGAAAAAACATTGACAAAAAAAACATAGAAAAAACAGAAAAAATATGAACAAGAGAACAGAAAACATGAACAGAAAAAAAGTACGAACAGAAGTACAAAAAAACACTGATGAAAAATATGGACAGAAATAAAACATGAACAGGGAAACATATAAGAAACCCTCTAGAAAAAAAAAAAAATTTATCGCTCTTTCAAATAAAAAACAAATTTTTTTATTTTTTTTTAGCGTGTATTTGTCAAGAAAACATAACCAAAAAAAACTTATGTATTTTTTATATATAAATATAGGGAAAAATAAAAATTAACATTTGGTGCTAAATATACACAGAAATAGTACTAGAAATTTTTTGCATTAAAAAACTTAGAAATAAACATCGAACACTAACTACCCCCTCGAAATGAACATTTGAACACTAAAACTCTTGAAATGAAAAATTTGAACACTAGAAACCCTTAAATGAACATTTAAATACTAGAATACTAGGAAAATTTTAAAAAAAGATCATCTAAATACTAGAAACCTCTCGAAATGAATATTAAATCTAGAAACGCTTTGAAATAAACACTTAAAACTAGAAACGTCTACAAATGAACGTTTGAATACTAGAAACACTTATAAATGAACATTTATTAATGAACATTTGAAAATTAGAAACATTTACAAATGAACATTCGAGCTCTTGAACAGTAAAACATATAGAAATGAACAAGTAAACACTAAAAAAACATTTAGCACTAAACACATGAACACTAGAAACACTTAGAAATGAACACTTGAACGCAATAAACATACAGAAATTAACAGTTGAACACAAGAAACTTTTTTGAGTAAAATTGAACATATGGAACGTTTTAAAATAAACACCTGAATACAAGAAACATTTAGAAATGAACATTTGAACACAAGACATACAGAAATTAACAGCTGAACACATGAAATATTTAGAAATGAACATCTGAATAAAATAAATATACAATCAGACGTGAAAATCTGTAAATCAGAAATTATGTGACCCAAATCCATCTATAATTAAATTGTTAATTACTTTACTAGTTATATACTTTAAAGTGTTCACGCCAAGGTAATTAAGACCTTCAAAATAATCATTTCTGTCAGGACTCCGGCCCCCTTTCCCCGGGGTTGGGTGTCCAAAAAAAAAGGGGGGAAAAATCTTTACCGTTATTGGTCCAATGATTCTTTTGCCAGACGTATGTGCGTCCCTTTATGGATGACTCTCTGAGCTGTGGCCATCCCCAGCCATCATCCCTCCAGGACCCACCTGCTCTGGAGTGCAGGCTGTGTTTCCACCTCCAGCACTTTAACATCCCCACCCATCCTACAGAGTGCAGGTACTCTATTTCACTCCTCCAGGACTGTAGCATCCCCAGCCATCCTCAGAGTGCAGGCACCCTATTTCACTCCTCCAGAACTGTAACATACCTACCCATCCTTCAGAGTGCAGGTACTGGTCATCCCACCTCCAGCGCTGTAACATTCTCACCCATCCTTCAGAGTGCAGGTACTCTATTTCACTCCTCCAGGACTGTAGCATCCCCACCTATCCTTCAGAGTGCAGGTACACTATTTCCCACCTCAGGACTATAGCATCCTAACCCATCCTTCAGAGTGCAGGTACTCTGTTTCACTCCTCCAGGACTATAGCATCCTCACCCATCCTTCAGAGTGAGGATACTGTACTTCAGACTCCAGGACTGCAACATCCCCAGTCCTCCTTCAGAGTGAAGGAGCCGTGCCTCACCACTCCTGAGTGCAGGCACTGTGTTTCCCACCTCCAGGACTGTAACATCCCCACTCCTCCTCAGAGTGCAGGCAATGAATCCCTTCGTAAATGTTGCCTTGCTAGCACTCCAACAGCACGTCAAGTCATAAAAACCCCTTGTCTCCACTCATTCCTGTCTAACACGCTCACACACACTTCGCTTAGTATTTTTTTTACATCACAGTAATCTAACATGTATAAAAGCAGCAACAACAGCAATAACAACATTGATAACAGCTTATATTGTAAATACTAACTCTATTACTACTACTAGTATTACTACTACTACCACTATTATTACTGCTTCTATTATTACTACTACTACCACTAATATTACTACTTCTGCTATTACTACTACTACTACTATTACTACTACTATTACTACTGCTACTACTGTTACTACTCTACTACTACCACCACCGCTAATAATGTTGATAATGATGATGATAATAATAATAATAATAATAATAATAATAATAATAATAATAATAATAATAATAATAATAATAATTATAATAATAATAATAATAATAATGATAATAATAATAATAATAATAATGATAATAATAATAATAACAATAATTATAATCATATTCATAATAATTATATTAATAATAATATTAATAATAATAATAATAATAATAATAATAATAATAATAATAATAATAATAATAATAATTATAATAATAATAATAATAATAATAATAATAATAATAATAATAATAATAATAATAAAATAATAATAATATTACAATTTAACAAGAAAATGGAGATAATTTTGAAGACCTAATATATGCGAACCTGACATGATCTAACCTAATTTGACCCAACGTAAGTTAATCTAACCTAGAAGATAAATATTTGGGTCTCGGTTTAGATCGTGCACAAACGAGTTTGAGTTATTTTAAAAAAAAACGTATCTAGAGTGAGTATATTTTTTAATAAATGAAAAAACCACGGAACAAGAAACCTAGAAATCATTGGTAAGAAAGAACATTAGGAGAGCATCGTGTGCCAGGCAGTGGTGACGACACGCCTCATCACACGCTGCCGCGAAACAGGAAAAGTTTCATCTTTTAAAAGTGAGGGAAAGTTTACGAGTATTATGAAAGAGAGAGAGAGAGAGAGAGAGAGAGAGAGAGAGAGAGAGAGAGAGAGAGAGAGACAGAGAGAGAGAGAGAGAGAGAGAGAGAGAGAGAGAGAGAGAGATAGAGAGAGAGAGAGAGAGGTATTATAACGTCTACTGTCCCATAAAGCGTGTTGGAAGTACAACATTAAGGTGAGAAGCCATGTTCTGTTATTACTTGGGTCGTGTTCTGAGTGACTTGACCTCTCTAGCTGTGTGTGTGTGTGTGTGTGTATTTGATGATTCCCTGATTTACACAGACACACACAGGCACAGACAGACAGACAGACAGACAGAGACACACACACACACACATACACAAATTTGTGGTACGATCGGTTAAGCACTGCGTACCTTGTCACAAGGTTCGTAGGTTCGAGTCTCCTTCGGCCAGAGAGCAGTGTTTGTATATATATATATATATATATATATATATATATATATATATATATATATATATATATATATATATATATATATATATATATATATATATATATATATATATACTATATATATATATATATATATATATATATATATATATATATATATATATATATATATATATATATATATATATATATATATATATATATGTCGTGCCGATTAGGTAAAACTTGCGATTTTGGCTTAAATAGCAACGCTCACCTTGCCATATAAGACAAGCGAAAATTTGTGTATGCAATAATTTCGCAAAAATCATTCTGAACCTAACGAAAAAAATATATTTCATTGTGTTTGTTTATTATTAAATTATTGTAAACGTATCTAAAATATATTTAGTTGGGTTAGGCTAAATTAAATTGCGCTTGTTATAATAAGGTTAGGTAAGTTTTCTAAGTTTCTTTTGGTACAAAATTAAAATTTTTAACATTAACATAAATGAAAAAATATATATCTTTAAAAGATATATTGTTGATATAAAGATGGCATATACAGTACACGAGGTGAGAGATACATGTCTAGTACATATTGTTACATGTTTGTCACTGATTATAATGCGAAAATCTCATCCAGCTCCTCCGAGCTGGGACGTGTGCCCAGAATACAGCATGCATTACCCCTCTGAACAGCAGCGCTGAGTCGCTGGAACAGAAAAGTAGCTGCCCTGGGATCCCTAGTTACCCTGTTGAGTCTTTTGCCCAGCTTTTTGATGAATTTAGATGCACTCTTTCCCCATGAGCCTAGGGTCTCTGAGCCTATGGGAACAAACATATAATGATGGGCAAGTTCTCCATATTTTCTCGACTTCTGGGACTCCCTGAAGGTGGCAGCTGCCCCTCCTTCCTCCCTGGTGTATTGGAGATAGGTATCAGCCAAGGTAGATGCACATGTGTAGTCCCACACCAACTGCTTGCCGTCTGTCCAGGCTTGAAGGGTGATACCATCTGGACGCTTTTGGCTGCCATCAGATCTGCATAGTTGGGGTGGTTCCCTTACTGCTGGGCATCTGGCTGTTGTGAGGCTCCTCTTGATAATGTTATTAACCTCTTCATGTCTTGCAATCTTTCCCTCGGATTTACGACACACAAGACCATGGTACCCGAATCGGTCTGCTGCTTCACTGCCACAAATACACCTGTGTTCGGCGAGAATAGGGGCGGCAAGTCGAAGGGCAACACCAATGCGGATGGTCTGTGGGTCGAGGCGTGTGCCAAGGCTGGAGTTGGGAACAGCCAAAAGAAAGTCCCCTGCATGAGGAGCTCTCACTGCAAGGAGGCGGGCTCTATCCTTCCCTGACACACTCTGAAGCATTGCTGAGGCTATATTCTCTACTATTGGGCCATCCCAGTGCGACTGTTTGTAGTTGTTGGGGGGAGCAGGCCTGGTTTCAGAGCCTGTTAGGTTATCCCAGATCCTGGCTCCATCAACGAACTTTAAACGTATAAGAGAAAATTTTAGAAAGGACTTAATTTTAAATGATTTCTTGATAATTGACCAGTTTTACCTAATAGGCACGACATATATATATATAATATATATATATATATATATATATATATATATATATATATATATATATATATATATATATATATATACATACAGTGGAACCCCGGTTAACGAACGCCCTGGAAATCGTGCAATTATGTAAGTATAATATTGTAAGTGCTTGTGGAAGTGTATTTTTGGGGGTCTGAAATAGACTAACCTAAATGACATTTTTTCTTAAGGAAGTAAATTCGTTCGGTAATGGCACTTGAGCAGGTTTCTGCAATGATTTTTTTTTCGTTAACCGGGGTTCCACTGTATATATATATATATATATATTTTTTTTTTTCAACAAGTCGGCCGTCTCCCACCGAGGCAGGGTGACCCAAAAAGAAAGAAAATCACCAAAAAGAAAATACTTTCATCATCATTGAACACTTTCACCACACTCATACATAACCACTGTCTTTGCAGAGGCGCTCAGATACGACACCTGAGAATAGTCCCTCCCAGCTGTCACTATCTCAGACCCCTCCTTTAAAGTGCAGGCATTGTACTTCCCATTTCCAGGACTCAAGTCCAACTAAATCAATTAACTGGTTTCCCTGAATCCCTTCACAAAATGTTACCCTGCTCACACTCCAACAAATCGTCATGTCTCAAAAAACATTCGTCTCCATTCACTCCTATCTAACACGCTCACACATGCTTGCTGGAAGTCCAAGCCCCTCGCCCACAAAACCTCCTTTACCCCTTCCCTCCAACCTTTTCTAGGACGACCCCTACCCCGCCTTCCTTCCCCTACAGATTTATACGCTCTCCAAGACATATATATATATAAATATATATATATATATATATATATATATATATATATAATATATATATATATATATATATATATATATATATATATATATATATATATATATTTTTTTTTTTTTTTTTTTTTTTAACACATCGGCCGATTCCCACCAAGGCAGGGTGGCCGAAAAGAAAAACTTTCATCATCATTCACTCCATCACTGTCTTGCCAGAAGGGTGCTTTACACTACAGTTATAAAACTGCAACATTAACACCCCTCCTTCAGAGTGCCGGCACTGTACTTCCCATCTCCAGAACTCAAGTCCGGCCTGCCGGTTTCCTGAATCCCTTCATAAATGTTACTTTGCTCACACTCCAACAGCACGTCAAGTATTAAAAACCATATGCCTCCATTCACTCCTATCAAATACGCTCACACATGCTTGCTGGAAGTCCAAGCCCCTCGCACACAAAACTTCCTTTACCCCTCCCTCCAACCTTTCCTAGGCCGACCCCTACCCCGCCTTCCCTCCACTACAGATTTATACACTCTCGAAGTCACTCTGTCTCGTTCCATTCTCTCTACATGTCCAAACCACCTCAACAACCCCTCCTCAGCTCTCTGGACAATCGTTTTGGTGATCCGCACCTCCTCCTAATTTCCAAACTCCGAATTCTCTGCATTATATTCACACCACACATTGACCTCAGACATGACATCTCCACTGCCTCCAGCCTTCTCCTCGTTGCAACATTCATCACCCATGCTTCACACCCATATAAGAGCGTTGGTATAACTATACTCTCATACATTCCCTCTTTACTTCCATGGACAAGGTTCTTTGTCTCCACAGACTCCGAAGTGCTCCACTCACCCTTTTCCCCTATCAATTCTATGATTCACCTCATCCTTCATAGACCCATCCGCCGACATGTCCACTCCCAAATATCTGAATACATTCACCTCCTCCATACTCTCTCCCTCCAATCTGATATCCAATCTTTCGTCACCTATTCTTTTTGTTATCCTCATCACCTTACTCTTTCCTATATTCACTTTCAATTTTCTTCTTTACACACCCTACCAAATTCATCCACCAACCTCTGCAGCTTCTCTTCAGAATCTCCAAAAGCACAGTGTCATCAGCAAAAGCAACTGTGACAACTCCCACTTTGTATTTGCTTCTTTATCTTTTAGCCCAACACCTCTTGCCAAGACCCTCGCATTCACTTCTCTTACAACCCCATCTATAAATATATTGAACAACCACGGTGACATCACACATCCTTGTCTAAGGCCCACTTTTACTGGGAAATAGTCCCCTTCCTCCTACACACTCTAACCTGAGCCTCACTATCCTCATAAAAACTCTTCACTGCTTTCAGTAACCTTCCTCCTATTCCATACACCTGCAACATCTGCCACATTGCCCCCCTATCTACCCTATCATACGCCTTTTCCAAATCCATAAATGCCACAAAAACATCTTTACCCTTATCCAAATACTGTTCACCTATATGTTTCACTGTAAACACTTGGTCTACACACCCCCTACCTTTCCTAAAGCCCCTTGTTCATCTGCTATCCTGCTTTCTGTTTTACTCTTAATTCTTTCAATAATAACTCTACCATACACTTTACCAGGTACACTCAACAGACTTATTCCCCTATAATTTTTGCACTCTCTTTTGTCCCCTTTGCCTTTATACAAAGGAACAATACACGCTCTCTGCCAATCCCTAGGTACCATACCCTCTTCCATACATTTATTAAATAATAGCACCAACCACTCCAAAATTATATCCCCACCTGCTTTTAACATTTCTATCTTTATCCCATCAATCCCAGCTGCCTTATCCCCTTTCATTCTACCCACTGCCTCACGAACTTCCCCTACACCCACAACTGGCTCTTCCACACTCCTACAAGATGTTATTCCTCCTTGCCCTACACACGAAATCACAGCTTCCCTGTCTTCATCAACATTTAACAAATCCTCAAAATATTCTCTCCATCTTCCCGATACCTCTAACTCTCCATTTAATAACTCTCCTCTCCTATTTTTAACTGTCAAATCCATTTGTTCTCTAGGCTTCCTCAACTTATTAATCTCATTCCAAAACTTTTTCTTATTTTCAACAAAATTTGCTGATAACATCTCACCCACTCTCTCATCTGCTCTCTTTTACATTGCTTCACCACTCTTTTAACCTCTCTTTTCTCTCCATATACTCTTCCCTCCTTGCATCACTTCTACTTTGTAAAAATCTCTCATATGCTAACTTTTTCTCCCTTACTACTCTCTTTACATCATCATTCCACCAATCGCTCCTCTTCCCTCCCGCACCCACTCGCCTGTAACCACAAACTTCTGCTGAACACTCTAACACTACATTTTTAAATCTACCCCATACATTTTCGACCCCATTGCCTACACTCTCACTAGCCCATCTATCCTCCAATAGTTGTTTATATCTTACCTAACTGCCTCCTCTTTTAGTTTATAAACCTTCACCTCTCTTTTACTTACTGATTCTATTTTCCTTGTATCCCATCTACCTTTTACTCCCACTGTAGCTATAACTAAAAAGTGATCTGATATATCTGTAGCCCTCTATAAACATGTACATCCTGAAGTCTACTCAACAGTCTTTTATCTACCAATGCATAGTCCAACAAACTACTGTCATTACGCCCTACATCATATCTTGTATACTTATTTATCCTCTTTTTCTTAAAATATGTATTACCTTTTATATATATATATATATATATATATATATATATATATATATATATATATATATATATATATATATATATAATAAGTGATTGCAGCTGACCAGCCGTCCCAGGGGAGGCTTCTCATCAACCCACATCACACACACAGCTTAATCCAGCACATCAATATAGCGCCATCCCAGGAAAAGCTTAAGAGCCAAAACTCGTCAATTTAATCACTTACTGAATATCAGTGAAAGATGCCATTTTGGTGGGTATTTAGTGGAATCCCATAAAACAAATTTAGAGAAAAATTGTCAATAACCTACGATTTTTTTTTTTTTTTGGGGGGTAATCTCTGAGGAAAATTAGTGAAGTTATTGAAGTTCAATTTGCAGAGTTCATTTTCCAGGCTGTTTTTTATTTAACAAAGTTGGATACATCAGTTATGTACGTTACTTTATTCCATGTGATAGTTACACAGTTTGAACAGAAGCTAACTGTATTTTCCTGTCATGGTCCATCATGCAGGGAGTTGAAATCTGTCAACCTTAGCTGGAAGACTTCATTAGGGCAGTGAGGGTATCGTTAAGTGCTCAAATAATAGATCATCAGCTACGTAGCTTCAAAGATTTCGTTGCAGCAGAGCTGGACGTCTCTTCATCACTCGCGAATTGTCATCTTTAAGGATAACCTACCTCTGGTATCTCACATAAACTCATTTCAAAACAAAGGTAGGGTTTTCTCTTCTCTAAAATGCCACCCTTAGCAGTCGACTAATATCGAAGTATCTGTTATACTGCTCAATGAATATGGGTGGCAGGTGCAACGAGACTTTATTAAGCAAAAGTCTTGTCTTGCATAAGAATTGAACTCGGGTTCTTTCCGTGGTGAGTCGTACGCTCTAATAGTCATGTTCAGTTTAATGCTGGGAGAGAGAGCTTTGGAATTAGCTGCCATGGAGATGGAGTGAAACTGTGCTGAGATATTAGGATGAAATTGTCGTCATATCTGGGAGAGAGATGAAGTTGTCAGCATCTCTGGGAGAAATGAATCTGCCAGCATCTATGAGAGAGAGAGAGAGAGAGAGAGAGAGAGAGAGAGAGAGAGAGAGAGAGAGAGAGAGAGAGAGAGAGGTAAAGTTGTCAGCGTCTGTGGGTGAGAAAGAGATTAAGTTGTCAGCCTTTCTGAGGAAAGATAAATTTATCAGCATGTGTGTGTGAGAAAGAGAGAGAGAGAGAGAGAGAGAGAGAGAGAGAGAGAGAGAGAGAGAGAGAGAGAGAGAGAGAGAGAGAGAGGGAGGAGGGAGAGACGAGGAGAGAGAGGGGAGGGGAGGGAGAGAGAGAGAGAGGGGGGGAGAAAGATTTCAACACAGGAGGGATGTGGGTGGCCTTACTGTTATGTACAAGGCCAACATTGTCAAAGTACCACACTAGACTCCACTTCGAGGACAGCAAGAAGCAAGCTTCTATACCACAAGACGGGCAGGAAGCAGCAACTTCACTCTGGCTGTACCCTTCTCCAGAACATCACTTCATCTGAGATCATTTATCCCCAGGATGACTCGAGTCTGGAACACATTCGTACAGCATTATGATGTCAACGAGATAAAGTCAGTTGATCAAATGAAAATGCTGGCCCACAGATGGCTCCAACTTCACCCTGTTCCCTACTTGTATGTTTCATAACAATAAAAATGCTTTCAAATGAGCTGATGTAGGTAACATTTCTTAGCTTGTCAATAGAGTTAGGGATCCTTAACTTGTAAATAACTTGTCAATAAAGCTAGGGATCCTTAACCTAACCTTGTCAAACCCGGTGTAAAGAGAGAGAGAGAGAGAGAGAGAGAGAGAGAGAGAGAAGAGGAGAGAGAGAGAGAGAGAGAGAGAGAGAGAGAGAGAGAGAGAAAGTGGTCAGATTAAAATTATTTCTTAGGATATCTCCAGTTCCTTGGATCGAGAGTCCTTCACCAGCACCAGGAACATACTCACCAACTTTCATAAGTTGTAACTCATCCGAGGGCAGCGTAATGTAAGTGAATTATATACAGTAATTACATTATACACAATTCAAATGCTCTCACAAATTATCCTAACATTGGGTAAATAAGGCTTATGTTAATGAGCTATATTATTATCATTTCGTGTTGTTACATTAAGGTTATATGTATATATATATATATATATATATATATATATATATATATATATATATATATATATATATATATATATATAGGGTCAATTAGCAAGAACTCATTTAAAATTAAGTCCTTTCTAAAATTTTCTCTTATACATTTAAAGATATATTTTTTCATTTATGTTAATAAAAATTACTGATTTTGTACCAAAAGACCCTTAGGAAACTTACCTAACTTTATTATAACAAGCACAATTTAATTTAGCCTAATCCAACTAAATATATTTTATATAGGTTTACAATAATTTAATAATAAACAAACGCAATGAAATATATTTTTCGTTAGGTTGAGAGTTATTTTGCGAAATTATTGCATACACAAATTTTCGCTTGCCTTATTCGGCAAGAAGTGCGTTGATATTTAAGCCAAAATCACATGTTTTACCTATTAAGCACGTATATATATATATATATATATATATATATATATATATATATATATATATATATATATATATATATATATATATATATATATATATATATATATATATATATATATATATATATATATATATATATATATATATATATATATACATACAAACATACAGATTATATTTAATTCACTTAAATTACGCTGGCATTAGATAATATACAGCATATAAAACTTTGTGAAACTAACATTCTAAGAAACTATTGTATGTCCCGCACTGCAAGACGTATTACACGTATTTATGGCATTTCAATATTAACGGTCAAAGTTTACCTTCGTGTATGTTAAATTACGTTATTTTAGCCTAAACTATTATACTATAACCAGTATTAACATTTACTCAGTGCGTGTGTAAATGAACGTATTATTGTGAGAACCTGTTGATAGCGTGTAAACGGAAACCAACGGATATGCAGAGGCTTTGGCACTAAGCTCTAACAGGCAAAACAGGAGCACTTATGGTCATATATTATTTAAAACTTTCCATTTCTTTAATCTGTTACAAATTTAGTTAGATAACCTGCTCATAAGTTCTGGCCATGTTTGTTTCTGTTAACGGAACGACACGAGATAGATAAGTTGACAACGTATGGCAGAGTGAGGCTAAACCTGACTGTACATTTTATATTTAATGTGAACACAGTTTAAAATATACCATACCACGGGCGGGGATAGAACCCGCGATCAGAGAGTCATAAAACTCAGAGTTTACTTTTGTTTTAAACTGTCTGAAGCGACTGTAATCTAGACTAGGCCTGGTTACTATAACGTCAGCCAGTCTGTACACGATGAACTTCAGAAGTACTTGTAACCAAGAATTAGTCTGGTTACTACAACAACAGTCAGTCTGTTTACATTGCAAGTTACTCCTAAAATATGCTTACCTACGTTCTATTATGCAAATAAATGGTATATAATACCGACACGATGAAAAAATACACACAAATCCCATATAATGAGATCCTTTAATACTATGTTTCGCCCACACAGCGTTGCTATTTAAGCCAAAATCTCAAGTTTTACCTAATCGGCACGACATATGTATATATATATATATATATATTATATATATATATATATATATATATATATATATAATATATATATAATAATAAATATATTGTATAATAATTTCGCTAAAATATTATATAATATATAAAATATTTATCATATATTTATTTATTATATAAATTAATGTTATAATATATATAAATATATTTAGTTGGATTAGGCTAAATAAAATTGCCATTCTAAAATTAAGGTCCTTTCTAAAGTTTCTCTTATACTTAAAATATAATTTTACATTATTAATGAAAGAAATTATAATTTTAGTACCAAGAGAAACTTTTGAAAACTACTAATTTTACAAGCGCAATTTACCATTTTAGCCTAACCCAGACTATATATATATATAATATTATACATTAATTAAATAATAAACTAAAACAATGAATATATTTTTTATATATATAAATATTATGATTATTATACACATATCTTATATTATATATATATATATATGTATTTATACCATATATAAATATATATAATATATATATATATATATATATATATATATATATATATATATATATATATATATATATATATATATATATATATATATATATATATATATATATATATATGTAAGAAGGCTCTGAATGGGTGTAAGTTGGAATCTACAATAATTGTTCGTAAACAGGTGGCTTGTGGTCCTTAGAAAAGCACCCCCATTTCCTACTATAAAAAGCTCTTCAATAGAATCAAGACAGCCTCTTGAAAGAGGCTGTAGTAGGTGGCTCAAGGGTGACTGTGGCTGCAAGTATGGGTACATGTGGTAGAAATTAATGTATATAAAGTATGGCAGATGGTAGATGGTGACAATGGCTGGTAATGTCTACCTGACTTGGTAATTTGCATTCAAAGAAGTGGATTGCACATACACACAACTAGAGAAGAGGCGGGGCCAGGGACTGTGACTCGACCCCTGCAACGACATATAAGTGAGTACAGCGTGTCGACATCTAAGTAAGGAGTCATTAACGACTCTGTGCGCAGTGTACGTATGCAGCACCAGTATGGAACCCACACCTGGTCAATAACATCAAGAAATTGGAAGAAGTGCAGATTTTTGCAACAAGATTAGTCCCGGATTAGTCCTGAAAGGAGAGGTTAAGGAAACTCCATCTGATGACGCTAGAGGACAGGAAAACTAGTGAGATATGATAACGACATTTAAAATACTGATTGGAATCGCCAAGGTGAACAGGGACAGAAAGTTTTAGAGATGGGAAATAGGAACAAGAGGGCACAACTGGAAGTTGAAACCCAGGGATATTAGGAAGTATTTCATCAGCCTCAGAGTTGTCAGGAAATGGAGCAATCCGAAGAGTGATGTAGTAGAGGCGGGATCCATACATAGCTTCAAGAAGTGGTACGATAAGGTTCTTGATGCCGGGAGAGAGCATGGGCCTAGTGGTGACAACGAAGAGGGGGGTCCAGGAGTTGTGAATCTACCCCTGCAACCACAAATAGGTGAGTATACACAAACAAGCACATACACAAACACACACACACACACACACACACACACTACACACACACACACACACACACACACACACACACTCACACACACACACACATTAACACACACACACACACAACTCACACACACACACACACACACACACACAAGGGTACTTAAAGCGTCAGGTTTCCACTGGGCCTCTGAAATGTTGAAATTTGTCGTGAAACAATCATGGTTGATGAATGTAGAATGTTCTTCTTCATATCTTAGTGTTAAAAATGCATAAAAATATTCAGCATTTTTAAGCCAATAATCTTATTGTTCATTTACGTTATATGGTATATATATATATATATATATATATATATATATATATATATATATATATATATATATATATATATATATATATATATATATGTTTTATATATTTCTACTAGATTAGTATAACGAAATATATTTTTCCTTCATATATTTGTTTCGTTCAAATGAACTCCAAAGTTTCTAATAGTTTCCTTTGAAAAAAAAAGTTGATTGTGGTAATAGTCATGTGAAATACTTACCACTTCGTAATGTTTCTGAGCTTTACTAACGCTTTGAAACCCTACTGAGTTTTCATTCCTATGGTTCAATGAACTTTTTCCTCTACAATTCCATTGTAAACACAGCTTCTAACTACTGTTTACCGGTACAGCTATTCACAGAATACAAAACAATCACTGCATTATATTTTAACACATTTTTTAGGCATATGCAAATGCGCGTCGCCACAGATTTTTTTTTTTTGACCAGAAGGGGCGGGAGTGGCAGGTACGCTACCTACGTCCTCCCTCCCTCGTCTCGTGTGCCCGACTGAGTGCTCCTGAGGGAGGCCTCTCCCCTCAGAGCCTCGCTGCCGAAGGTCACGGGAGAAAGTTCGTACACTAGAGACTGGATATTGTGAAATTTCTCGACTTTCTAATGCAACCTGGAAAATTATGCATCAGTCGGCTTACGCCGACCTTTCGGTCGGTCCCAGACCATTTTCAAGTTATACATTTTACCAGGCAATGCTTTGGGACTTTTTTTTATATCATCTGATTGGTATGCCTATTGGCTGGGACATGTAACCAAAATAATGACAGCATCCCGCCCAAATTATCTTCATTATCTATGTAAGAACAAATTATCTTTCGTATCTACCAAAGAACAAATTATCTTCCCTATTTACAGAAGAACAAATTATCTTCCCTATTTACTATAACAAATTATCTTCGCTATTTACAGAAAAACAAATTATCTTTCCTATTTACATAAGAACAAATTATCTTCCCAATTTACGCAAGAACAAATTATTTTCCTTATTTAAATATGAACAAATTAACTTTCGTGTCCACGAAAGATAACCTCAAATCAATGTCACCGAGTTCTTTCACTCACTTGATGTAGAGTGCAATTTCTTGAGTTTCTGGAACTCTTCTTCAAGTCCTACTCAAGACTCAATAGACCTACCAATATCCTTCCATCAAAAAAGTTCATCAATACCCTTAAAAAATTACCTGGTAGGCCTCTGACGCCACGATAATATTTGGACCCCGGGGCCAGAGAAAAAGCGGTAACTAATTTTACGCCCGAAATGTGAAGGGATTAACGGTAATCCTTGTTCCAGATAATGGTATCCCTTGTTCTGGATAAGAGTATTGGTTAATCCAGAGAACAGTATCCCTTGCTACGGATAAGAGTATTCCTTAATCCAGAGAACAGTATCAGTTGTTCAGGATAAGACTATTCCTTGTTCAAAAGAATGAAATTCCCTTTTCCAGAGAAGAACATTCCTTGTTCAAGAGAAGAACATTCCTTGTTCAAGAGAAGAACATTCCTTGTTCAAGAGAAGAACATTCCTTGTTCCAGAGAACGGTACTCCTTCACCAGTACTGGTGATCCTGTAATGTAACGTGTACTAGTGTTCCTGTAACGTAATGTGAACTGATGTTCCTGTAAGGTAATGTGTTCTGGTGTTCCTGTAACGTAACGTGTACTAGTGTTCCTGTAACGTAATGTGAACTGATGTTCCTGTAAGGTAATGTGTACTGGTGTTCCTGTAACGTAACGTGTACTGGTGTTCCTGTAACGTAACGTGGACTAGTGTCCCTGTAACGTAACGTGAACTGGTGTTCCTGTAACGTAACGTGTACTAGTATTCCTGTAACGTAACGTGTACTGACGTTTCTGTAACGTAACGTGTTCTGGTGTTCCTGTAACGTAACGTGTACTAGTGTTCCTGTAACGTAACGTGAACTGGTGTTCCTGTAACGTAACGTGTACTAGTGTTCCTGTAACGTAACGTGTACTGACGTTTCTGTAACGTAACGTGTACTGGTGTTCCTGTAACGTAACGTGGACTAGTGTCCCTGTAACGTAACGTGAACTGGTGTTCCTGTAACGTAACGTGTACTAGTGTTCCTGTAACGTAACGTGTACTGACGTTTCTGTAACGTAACGTGTTCTAGTGTTCCTGTAACGTAACCTGTACTGGTGTTCCTTTAACGTAACGTGTACTGGTGCTCCTGTAACTTGAGGTGTACTGGTGCTTCTGTAACGTGACGTGCACTGATGGTTCTGTAACGTGGTGTGTACTGGTGCTCCTGTAACGTGACCTGTACTGGTGCTGCTGTAACTTGGTGTGTACTGGTGCTGCTGTAATGTGACGTGTACTGGTGCTGCTGTAACGTAACGTGTACTGGTGCTGCTGTAACGTAACGTGTACTGGTGCTCCTGTAACTTGGTGTGTACTGGTGCTGCTGTAACATGACGTGTACTGGTGCTCCTGTAACTTGGTGTGTACTGGTGCTGCTGTAACGTAACGTGTACTGGTGCTGCTGTAACGTGACGTGTACTGGTGCTGCTGTAACTTGGTGTGTACTGGTGCTGCTGTAACGTGACGTGTACTGGTGCTGCTGTAACGTAACGTGTACTGGTGCTGCTGTAACGTGACGTGTACTGGTGGTGCTGTAAATTGGTGTGTACTGGTGCTGCTGTAACGTGACGTGTACTGGTGCTGCTGTAACGTAACGTGTACTGGTGCTGCTGTAACGTGACGTGTACTGGTGCTCCTGTAACTTGGTGTGTACTGGTGCTGCTGTAACGTGACGTGTACTGGTGCTGCTGTAACGTAACGTGTACTGGTGCTGCTGTAACGTGACGTGTACTGGTGCTCCTGTAACTTGGTGTGTACTGGTGCTGCTGTAACGTAACGTGTACTGGTGCTGCTGTAACGTAACGTGTACTGGTGCTGCTGTAACGTGACGTGTACTGGTGCTGCTGTAACTTGGTGTGTACTGGTGCTCCTGTAACGTGACGTGTACTGGTGCTCCTGTAACGTGGTGTGTACTGGTGCTCCTGTAACGTGGTGTGTACTGGTGCTCCTGTAACTTGGTGTGTACTGGTTTTGCTGTAACTTGGTGTGTACTGGTGCTGCTGTAACGTAACGTGTACTGGTGCTCCTGTAACGTGGTGTGTACTGGTGCTCCTGTAACGTGACGTGTACTGGTGCTCCTGTAACTTGGTGTGTACTGGTGCTGCTGTAACGTAACGTGTACTGGTGCTGCTGTAACGTGACGTGTACTGGTGCTCCTGTAACGTGGTGTGTACTGGTGCTCCTGTAACGTGACGTGTACTGGTGCTCCTGTAACGTGGTATGTACTGGTGCTGCTGTAACTTGGTGTGTACTAGTGCTGCTGTAACGTGACGTGTACTGGTGCTGCTGTAACGTAACTGTACTGGTGCTGCTGTAACACGACGTGTACTGGTGCTGCTGTAACGTGACGTGTACTGGTGCTGCTGTAACGTAACATGTACTGGTGCTGCTGTAACGTAACGTGTACTGGTGCTGCTGTAACGTAACGTGTACTGGTGCTCCTGTAACTTGGTGTGTACTCGTGCTGCTGTAACATGACGTGTACTGGTGCTCCTGTAACTTGGTGTGTACTAGTGCTGCTGTAACGTGAAGTGTACTGGTGCTGCTGTAACGTGGTGTGTACTGGTGCTGCTGCAACGTAACGTGTACTGGTATTTCTGGGTAGATGGTTCTTAACTTAGAGTGAAGCAGTGATGGTGTGTATACAAGCACTCGGCTGATAAATGGGAGTTATGCATGACCAGACACAGCAGGCAGTGTCCTGCATAGTTGCTATGATGAGGATTTCCTCTCCAGCTAGCCTCACCTCTCCTACCTTCACCTCACCTAGCTTCACCTCACCTCCTCACCTCTCCTGCCTTCACCTCACCTACCTTCACCTTACCTCACCTTGCTTCACCTCATCTAGCTTTACCTCACCTCACCTAGCTTCATCTCACCTAGCTTCATCTCACCTAGCTTCATCTCACCTAGCTTCACCTCACCTAGCTTCATCTCACCTAGCTTCACTTCACCTAACCTCACTTCAACTGGTCTATCTTAACCTTACTTAGCCTTCCTCATCTTCCTTAGCCTCACTTAAGGTCACCTCACCTACCCTAACCTCACCTAGCCTAACCTCACCTAGTCTATCCTAACCTATACTAACTTGACTATAAATCAACAGTCACAGTACAACGAATGCCACAGTTTTGAACACAGATGAACATAATGTACGGTGTTGTGGTCACTGAGGGAGACGGCTGCTGCGCTGACCATCTGAGTTAGAATCCCCGTCAAACCTTTAAAAAAAATATGAGAAAGTTGAAAAGCAACACAGGCAGTTGCTTCATCAAGTCGGGAAGTTCGACTTTATTCCATCATCAACCACTCTATGGAATGAGGGACAAGCAAATGTGAAAACCAGATCATTTTAACAAGCGTAGAGCTGTTACTTAGGCATGGGACAAGAGCCAGAGCCCAACGGCTACAACAAAGTCAAGATAAGTGTATCTGAGGATGCCTATTGTGTGGGCGAAACGTTTCGGAAATAAAAATACCTAGCTGTCGCACATGTGTCTTACTCATCTACGCAATCATATGTTTAATCCTTTACTCATCTCTCTCTCTCTCTCTCTCTCTCTCAATAAAATACACAAACATTGATCAATATTCAAAATAAAATAAGCTACGTCTCTTATAAAGTTATTCAGTGTAATGATTTTTTTGCAAAAGGAAATTATTATTATTTTATCCTCATTAAAGAGCACACACTGTGAAGGCCTCGCCACGGGCTGTGAAGGCCTCGCCACGGGCTGTGAAGGCCTCGCCACGGGCTGTGAAGGCCTCGCCACGGGCTGTGAAGGCCTCGCCACGGGCTGTGAAGGCCTCGCCACGGGCTGTGAAGGCCTCGCCACGGGCTGTGAAGGCCTCGCCACAGCTGTGAAGGCCTCGCCACGGGTTGTGAAGGCCTCGCCACGGGCTGTGAAGGCCTAGCCACGGGCTGTGAAGGCCTCGCCACGGGCAGTGAAGGCCTTCGCCACGGGCTGTGAAGGCCTCGCCACGGGCTGTGAAGGCCTCGCCACGGGCTGTGAAGGCCTCGCCACGGGCTGTGAAGGCCTCGCCACGGGCTGTGAAGGCCTCGCCACGGGTGTGAAGGCCTCGCCACGGGCTGTGAAGGCCTCGCCACGGGTTGTGAAGGCCTCGCCACGGGCTGTGAAGGCCTCGCCACGGGCTGTGAAGGCCTCGCCACGGGCTGTGAAGGCCTCGCCACGGGCTGTGAAGGCCTCGCCACGGGCTGTGAAGGCCTCGCCACGGGTTGTGAAGGCCTCGCCACGGGCTGTGAAGGCCTCGCCACGGGTTGTGAAGGCCTCGCCACGGGCTGTGAAGGCCTCGCCACGGGCTGTGAAGGCCTCGCCACGGGCTGTGAAGGCCTCGCCACGGGCTGTGAAGGCCTCGCCACGGGCTGTGAAGGCCTCGCCACGGGCTGTGAAGGCCTCGCCACGGGCTGTGAAGGCCTCGCCACGGGCTGTGAAGGCCTCGCCACGGGCTGTGAAGGCCTCGCAACGGGCTGTGAAGGCCTCGCCACGGGCTGTGAAGGCCTCTCCTCCCTGATAAAGATAACCTTCACTTATATATGAACTTTCTTGTTCACTGCCCAGTGAGTTGACTACATGTTAGCCCCAGTTTTATCTCTTCAACATTTATTAAGATTTTCTTTTAGTTTGACGTCGTTAGTGTATATATATATATATATATATATATATATATACAGGGTACCTCGGTTTACGATGGTCTCCAAACTCGCCCTTTATGTAAGTTTATTTTTAAATGCTTTTGTAAGGGTATTTTGGGTGTCTAAAGGACTAGTCTATTTTACATTATTTCTTATGGGGATAAATTCGTTTGGTAATGGCACTTGAACAGCATTCTGGAACGAAAAATATCGTAAACCGGGGTACCACTGTATATATATATATATATATATATATATATATATATATATATATTTTTTTTTTTTTATTAACACATCGGCCGATTCCCACCAAGGCAGGGTGGCCCGAAAAAGAAAAACTTTCATCATCATTCACTCCATCACTGTCTTGCCAGAAGGGTGCTTTACACTACAGTTATAAAACTGCAACATTAACACCCCTCCTTCAGAGTGCCGGCACTGTACTTCCCATCTCCAGAACTCAAGTCCGGCCTGCCGGTTTCCTGAATCCTTCATAAATGTTACTTTGCTCACACTCCAACAGCACGTCAAGTATTAAAACCATATGCCTCCATTCACTCCTATCAAATACGCTCACACATGCTTGCTGGAAGTCCAAGCCCCTCGCACACAAAACTTCCTTTACCCTCCTCCAACCTTTCCTAGGCCGACCCCTACCCGCCTTCCCTCCATTACAGATTTATACACTCTCGAAGTCACTCTGTCTCGTTCCATTCTCTACTGTCCAAACCACCTCAACAACCCCTCCTCAGCTCTCTGGACAATCGTTTTGGTAATCCTGCTCCTCCTCTAATTTCCAAACTCCGAATTCTCTGCATTATATTCACACCACACATTGACCTCAGACATGACATCTCCACTGCCTCCAGCCTTCTCCTCGTTGCAACATTCATCACCCATGCTTCACACCCATATAAGAGCGTTGGTATAACTATCTCTCATACATTCCCTCTTTACTTCCATGGACAAGGTTCTTTGCTCCACAGACTCGAAGTGCTCCACTCACCCTTTTCCCCTCATCAATTCTATGATTCACCTCATCCTTCATAGACCCATCCGCCGACATGTCCACTCCCAAATATCTGAATACATTCACCTCCTCCATACTCTCTCCCTCCAATCTGATATCCAATCTTTCGTCACCTATTCTTTTTGTTATCCTCATCACCTTACTCTTTCCTATATTCACTTTCAATTTTCTTCTTTTACACACCCTACCAAATTCATCCACCAACCTCTGCAGCTTCTCTTCAGAATCTCCCAAAGCACAGTGTCATCAGCAAAAGCAACTGTGACAACTCCCACTTTGTATTTGCTTCTTTATCTTTTAGCCCAACACCTCTTGCCAAGACCCTCGCATTCACTTCTCTTACAATCCCATCTATAAATATATTGAACAACCACGGTGACATCACACATCCTTGTCTAAGGCCCACTTTTACTGGGAAATAGTCCCCTTCCCTCCTACACACTCTAACCTGAGCCTCACTATCCTCATAAAAACTCTTCACTGCTTTCAGTAACCTTCCTCCTATTCCATACACCTGCAACATCTGCCACATTGCCCCCTATCTACCCTATCATATGCCTTTTCCAAATCCATAAATGCCACAAAAACATCTTTACCTTATCCAAATACTGTTCACCTATATGTTTCACTGTAAACACTTGGTCTACACACCCCTACCTTTCCTAAAGCCCCCTTGTTCATCTGCTATCCTGCTTTCTGTCTTACTCCTAATTCTTTCAATAATAACTCTACCATACACTTTACCAGGTACACTCAACAGACTTATTCCCTATAATTTTTGCACTCTCTTTTGTCCCCTTTGCCTTTATACAAAGGAACAATACACGCTCTGTGCCAATCCTAGGTACCTTACCCTCTTCCATACATTTATTAAATAATAGCACCAACCACTCCAAAATTATATCCCCACCTGCTTTTAACATTTCTATCTTTATCCCATCAATCCCAGCTGCCTTACCCCTTTCATTCTACCCACTGCCTCACGAACTTCCCTACACCCACAACTGGCTCTTCCACACTCCTACAAGATGTTATTCCTCCTTGCCCTACACACGAAATCACAGCTTCCTGTCTTCATCAACATTTAACAAATCCTCAAAATATTCTCTCCATCTTCCCGATACCTCTAACTCTCCATTTAATAACTCTCCTCTCCTATTTTTAACTGTCAAATCCATTTGTTCTCTAGGCTTCCTCAACTTATTAATCTCATTCCAAAACTTTTTCTTATTTTCAACAAAATTTGCTGATAACATCTCACCCACTCTTCATCTGCTCTCTTTTTACATTGCTTCACCACTCTTTTAACCTCTCTTTTCTCTCCATATACTCTTCCCTCCTTGCATCACTTCTACTTTGTAAAAACCTCTCATATGCTACACTCTCACTAGCCCATCTATCCTCCAATAGTTGTTTATATCTTACCCTAACTGCCTCCTCTTTTAGTTTATAAACCTTCACCTCTCTTTTACTTACTGATTCTATTTTCCTTGTATCCCATCTACCTTTACTCCCACTGTAGCTATAACTAAAAAGTGATCTGATATATCTGTAGCCCTCTATAAACATGTACATCCTGAAGTCTACTCAACAGTCTTTTATCTACCAATACATAGTCCAACAAACTACTGTCATTACGCCCTACATCATATCTTGTATACTTATTTATCCTCTTTTTCTTAAAATATGTATTACCTATAACTAAACCCCTTTCTATACAAAGTTCAATCAAAGGGCTCCCATTATCATTTACACTGGCACCCCAAACTTACCTACTACACCCTCTCTGCATGTTTCTCCCACTTTAGCATTTAGGTCCCCTACCACAATTACTCTCTCATTTGGTTCAAAAGTTCCTATACATTCGCTTAACATTTCCAAAATCTCTTCTCTCCTCTACACTCCTCTCTTCTCCAGGTGCATACACGCTTATTATGACCCACTTTTCGCATCCGACCCTTATTTTAATCCACATAATCATTGAATTTACACATTTATATTCCCTCTTTTCCTTCCATAACTGATCCTTCAACATTATTGCTACCCTTCCTTAGCTCTAACTCTCTCAGATACTCCTGACTTAATCCCATTTATTTCTCCCCACTGAAACTCGCCTACCCCTTCAGCTTTGTTTCGCTTAGGGCCAGGACATCCAACTTCTTTTCATTCATAACATCGGCAATCATCTCTTTCTTATCATCCGCACTACATCCACGCACATTCAGACAACCCAATTTTATAAAGTTTTCTTCTTCTTGTTTTTAGTAGATTTGTACAGGAGAAGGGGTTACTAGCCCATTGCTCCCGGCATCTTAGTCGCCTCATACGACACGCATGGCTTACGGAGGAAAGATTCTTTTCCACTTCCCCATGGACAATAGAGAAAATAAAAAGAACAAGAGCTATTAAGAAAAAGAAGAAAAACCTAGATGTGTGTATGTATATATATGCATGTGTATGCCAGTGTAGTGTGACCTAAAGTGTAAGTAGAAGTAGCTAGATATACCTGTTATCCAGCGTGTTTATGAGACAGAAAAAAGACACCAGCAATCCTACCATCAGTAAAACAGTTTCAGGTTTCTGTTTCACAGTCACCTGGCAGGACGGTAGTACCTCCTGGGTGGTTGCTGTCTACCAACCTATACCTACAATATATATATATATATATATATATATATATATATATTATATATATATATATATATATATATATATATATATATATATATATATATATATATATATATATATATATATATAATATATATCATATATATATATGTGTGTGTGTGTGTGTGTTAGTTACCATTTTGTCCTAGGCACATGTCGATTAGACATTAGGCCTGTTGTATGTAAGTAAGGAAACACTTCGAAATGTTTCCGCCCCGCTGGGAATTGTGTTGTGTGTGTGTGTTGTGTGTGTACTCACCTAGTTGTGGTTGCAGGGGTCGATTCACAGCTCCTGTCCCCGCCTCTTTACCGGCCCTACTGGTCACTCTCCCTGCTCATGAGCTTTATCATACCTCTTCTTAAAGCTATGTTTAGAGCCTGCTCACTACATCACTTCCCAGACTATTCCACTTCCTGACAACTCTGTGACTGAAAAAGTAATACCTAACATCCCTGTGGTTCATTTGAGTCTTTAACTTCCAACTGTGACCCCTTGTTGCTGTGTCCCATCTCTGGAACATCCTGTCTCTGTCCACCTTGTCATTCCTCTCAGTATTTATATGTTGTTATCATGTACCCCTGCTTCCTGTCCTCCAGTGTCGTCAGGTCGATTTCCCTTAACCTCTCCTCGTAGGACATACCCTTAGCTCCGAGACTAGTCTTGTTGCAAACCTTGCACTTTCTCGAGCTTCTTCACGTGCTTGGCTAGGTTTGTGTGTGTGTGTGTGTGTGTGTGTGTGTGTGTGTGTTAGTTACATTTGTCCTGGCATGTCATTGCATGGCCTGTTGTTATGTGTGTGTGTATGTAGCATGTGGAAACACTCGAAATGTGTTCTACCCCTTACCGGAATGAACCGTCCCTCCGTGTATAGCAAGACTTTACCCTTAGCTCTGGGCTGTTGTGAGTGTGTGTGTGTGTGTGTGTGTGTAGTGTGTGTGAGTGTGTGTGTGTGTGTGTGAGTGTGTGTGAGGTGTGTGTGTGTGTGTGTGTGTGTGTGTGTGTGAGTGTGTATGTGTGTGTGTGTGTGTGTGAGTGTGTGTGAGTGTGTGTGTGTGTGTGTGTGTGAGGTGGAAGTCACTCGGTGTAAATATACTAAAATATTTATCATCTCAGTGCATTTATCTACGTGTATATAAACACCGAGAATTGTATACTTCTCAGTGTCAATACACCGGAGATGTATATGTCTCAGTATATATGCAGTAACCTTTGTAATTATATCAAGTTAATGTGGGTTGGCAAATTACAGACTTAACGACCCTCGTGTAGTCGACAGACTTTGAACACAACAAACTAAGCCACAAACAATATACAATCGCTAGTAGTTTAATTATTACTTGCTCGTGCAACAAAGGAACTAACAGTGTAAATAATTGAAACATCAACTCCAATCATCAATAATTGATGACATAATTCTAAACAAATTACAAATAGTGACAAGAAATTTATTTTTATTTAGTATACTCTCTTAGAGCAAAATAATTCAAAATAAACTTGCTGGAACAATTCACTGTTATCCTATAATTCTATGGCTGGAACAATTCACTCTGACCTACAATACCTTTGCTGGAACAATTTTCTATTAGCTATAATTCCCTGGCTGGAACAATTCACTGTAAGCTTACAATATTTTGGATGGAACAGTTCTATATTAAGTTTCATAACCGTAGCTGGAATAATTCACTATAACTTACAATAACGTGGCTGGAAATAATCATTAGTAATCTTCAACACGGTCTGAAAAATTCACTGTAACCACAATACCGTAACTGTAACTACTCACTCTTACTTAAATTACCGTTACTGTAGAAATGCACAGTAACCTACAATACCATAACTGTAACAGTTCACAGTAAGCTACAAAACTGTGACTATAACAATTCATTGTAGCCTACAGTACCTTGGCAGTAACAATTCACAGTAAACTACAAAACTGCGAATGTAACAATTCACTGCAGCCTACAGTACCTTCCTGGAACAACTCACTGTAACCTGCAGTCTTGAAACGAAATTTTAGAGACCGTTTCAGTCCTTATTGCAACATTTTCGGCATCATAATGTCCACGACAGACCGAAACTTCGTTTAAATTTTCATCTTGTAATTCTGAAAGTGTGAGTCTGCCTCTAAATGTTGTTTTTCTTAATCGTCTTTGAATATACGTCTGGCAACACTCGAAGCGGCAGACTCCCGACACCGCTGCCAGGCGTACGACCCAGCACGCTTCCTCCAGAGACCGTTTATTTGCAATATCATTACTACTGACAACAAATTGCTGCGGGTTTTGCAGCGTTCGTGTTATAAGCTTGACGGCATTAAGAAGGAATTCACCGGTCTACTTTAAAAGCCTAGTGAGAAAATATACGTAAATTATAATATCTGTAAGAGTAAATCGCTATATTGAGATCAATTTGTAAGTGTAAATCGCTAGTGCACTCTCTCTCTCTCTCTCTCTCTCTCTCTCTTCTCTCTCTCTCTCTCTCTCTCTCTCTCTCTCTCTCTCTCATAAAGACACACAAACGACTATATTAAGGAGACAGTAATATTACTCAGAGATTAAAGTGTAATAACACCACAGAATAAGCAACATTCCCACAATAAAAGTAACAAACGTGTATGATAATACTCATACAAATATTTACATAAACATTCAACACAACATTAGCATAAACATCGACCACCCGAGGATGGACTAATTAAAGCGATGAAAGGATGAAAACTGCGTTTATCAGGCTGGCTTGAGGCTTTTGTCGAATTCTTTGTAAGACACAGAGAGAATATTTCCCAAGAGTGGAATGTATGTATATATGTAATATATATATATATATATATATATATATATATATATATATATATATATATATATATATATATATAGTAGTGTAAGCACTCTCTGGCGAGACAGTGATGGAGTGAATGATGATAAAGTTTTCGGGCCACCTGCCTTGGTGGGAATCGAATGTGTTAATATATATATATATATATATATATATATATATATATATATATATATATATATATATATATATATATACATATACATATACATTCTTTTATAGAATTGTGGGAACTCGATTGCTTTAAGTCAAAAGAGAAACCATCAGTTCCTCGTCGGTGCCTCGAAGATTCTCCTTAATACGATGGAAGCGTCATGAAAGTTCCCATACCCAGACTGGAACAATAAACAACTAACTCCCAAATTGGAAATCTGGACGACGTTTCGGTTCCTCCTGATCCATTACCGGTAGAGGCAGAAACGTTGTCTTGATTTATATTTTCATTTTTTTCGGTAAGTTGTGAATGTGCTTTCTTATTCGATCGCTCAGAGTTACGAGGCAGCATCAGTCGTCCCCAGATAGAGATATCTATATTCGAATTGGATTCTCTTAAAGATTCTCTCGATTGTGAGTTTTTCTAGGCGGGATGAAAGGGTCAGAAGAAGCAGAATGGGTTTTGGGAAGCCTGTGAGGAAGGATAATGGTGATGGGAGTTTGATGAGCCTGAGAACGAGGAGATTTGGCATGGAAATGCTTTGAACGTGCAGGAGTCGGGTCCACGATTTGTGTAACAACATTGCAAGCAGCAGGCGGTGTTATTCACGTCCTGGCGTATGATTTATGGGTCTTGGAATGTGTTGGATCTCCTAGAACCTCTTCTTAGTCTCTCTGAGTGGTCTCCACTATGAACTGAACAACTGGCAAGGACGGACTAAACACTTCAAAGTTGCCTCTTCAAATCTATTAAGGCTGAGGGATTGAACACCTCAATCTCTTCTTCAACTGTTTCCAGTATATTAGTCACCTCAGTATTCGACTTAAGAAGACTGTTGCTCAGGCGACAAGCAAAGTTTTGCTCATGTGTCATATTCAGCGTCTCACTAGAAGAGACTTTCAGCGAAGCCTTCATAACACATAGGTCCTTCTTTCAGTGTTAAAGCCGGGAAGAAGTTAGGTCAACAGTGTGATGTTCACCTCAGGTAATAAGAGGAAGCTGTTCCTGGACCGTGCAGTGTTCAGTCTGATGCCTGGCACTCGCCTGCATCCCACACCAGGTGTTCCTGGACCGTGCAGTGTTCAGTCTGATGCCGGTCACTCGCCTGCATCTCACACCAGGTGTTCGTGGAACGTGCAGTGTTCAGTCTGATGCCTGGCACTCGCCTGCATCCCACACGAGGTGTTCCTGGACCGTGCAGTGTTCAGTCTGATGCCTGGCACTCGCCTGCATCTCACACCAGGTGTTCGTGGAACGTGCAGTGTTCAGTCTGATGCCTGGCACTCGCCTGCATCTCACACCAGGTGTTCGTGGACCGTGCAGTGTTCAGTCTGATGCCTAGCACTCGCCTGCATCCCACACCAGGTGTTCCTGGACCGTGCAGTGTTCAGTCTGTTGCCTGGCACTCGCCTGCATCTCACACCAGGTGTTCTTGGACCGTGCAGTGTTCAGTCTGATGCCTGGCACTCGCCTGCATCTCACACCATGTGTTCCTGGACCGTGCAGTGTTCAGTCTGATGCCTGGCACTCGCCTGCATCTCACACCAGGTGTTCGTGGACCGTGCAGTGTTCAGTCTGATGCCTGTCACTCGCCTGCATCTCACACCAGGTGTTCGTGGACCGTGCAGTGTTCAGTCTGATGCCTAGCACTCGCCTGCATCCCACACCAGGTGTTCGTGGACCGTGCAGTGTTCAGTCTGATGCCTGGCACTCGCCTGCATCCCACACCAGGTGTTCGTGGACCGTGCAGTGTTCAGTCTGATGCCTGGCACTCGCCTGCATCTCACACCAGGTGTTCGTGGACCGTGCAGTGTTCAGTCTGATGCCTGGCACTCGCCTGCATCCCACACGAGGTGTTCGTGGACCGTGCAGTGTTCAGTCTGATGCCTGGCACTCGCCTGCATCTCACACCAGGTGTTCGTGGACCGTGCAGTGTCCAGTCTGATGCCTGGCACTCGCCTGCATCCCACACGAGGTGTTCGTGGACCGTGCAGTGTTCAGTCTGATGCCTGGCACTCGCCTGCATCCCACACCAGGTGTTCCTGGATCGTGCAGTGTTCAGTCTGATGTCTGGCACTCGCCTGCATCCCACACCAGGTGTTCTTGGACCGTGCAGTGTTCAGTCTGATGCCTGGCACTCGCCTGCATCACACACCAGGTGTTCGTGGACCGTGCAGTGTTCAGTCTGATGCCTGGCACTAGCCTGCATCCCACACCAGGTGTTCCTGGACCGTGCAGTTTTCAGTCTGATGCCTGGCACTCGCCTGCATCCCACACCAGGTGTTCGTGGAACGTGCAGTGTTCAGTCTGATGCCTGGCACTCGCCTGCATCCCACACCAGGTGTTCCTGGACCGTGCAGTGTTCAGTCTAATGCCTGGCACTCGCCTGCATCTCACACCAGGTGTTCCTGGACCGTGCAGTGTTCAGTCTGATGCCTGGCACTCGCCTGCATCCCACACCAGGTGTTCGTGGACCGTGCAGTGTTCAGTCTGATGCCTGGCACTGCATGCATCCCATACCAGGTGTTCGTGGACCGTGCAGTGTTCAGTCTGATGCCTGGCACTCGCCTGCATCCCACACCAGGTGTTCGTGGACCGTGCAGTGTTCAGTCTGATGCCTGGCACTCGCCTGCATCCCACACCAGGTGTTCCTGGACCGTGCAGTGTTCAGTCTGATGCCTGGCACTCGCCTGCATCCCACACCAGGTGTTCGTGGACCGTGCAGTGTTCAGTCTGATGCCTGGCACTCGCCTGCATCCCACACCAGGTGTTCCTGGACCGTGCAGTGTTCAGTCTGATGCCTGGCATTCGCCTGCATCTCACACCAGGTGTTCGTGGACCGTGCAGTGTTCAGTCTGATGCCTGGCATTCGCCTGCATCTCACACCAGGTGTTCGTGGACCGTGCAGTGTTCAGTCTGATGCCTGGCACTCGCCTGCATCTCGCACCAGGAATCATTTTTCTTGTAACGGAAGCAGCGCAATGCGGTTTGGAACGAAATTTTTAACCTCAACCCGGGGGAAACTAATGTAAATATACAGGGGGTGGTATTATTAATATACAGGGGTGGTGTTATTAATATACAGGGGTGGTATTATTAATATACAGGGGTGGTATTATTAATATACAGGGGTGGTGTTATTAATATACAGGGGTGGTATTATTAATATACAGGGGTGGTGTTATTAATATACAGGGGTGGTATTATTAATATACAGGGGTGGTATTATTAATATACAGGGGTGGTGTTATTAATATACAGGGGTGGTATTATTAATATACAGGGGGTGGTGTTATTAATATACAGGGGTTGGTATTATTAATATACAGGGGGTGGTGTTATTTTACCAAAAGTTGGACAAGCCAAGGAAATCTTGCACAGCGTGCAGTCAGTAAGCTTCAGCTTGTCTTTACATATGTACACTTACGATAACTATTACCTCCATATCCTAGAGATCACCGCATAAGATAATGCCTCTGCAAGATTTCACGATGGCTGAGATAAAAGCCTAATTATCGTAACAACAATATAAAACCTGAACTCACTCGGGTTGCAGCAGGCAGCCTGAGAGAGCCACACACCCCACACTAAGAACTCACTCGGGTTGCAGCAGGCAGCCTGAGAGAGCCACACACCCCACACTAAGAACTCACTCGGGTTGCAGCAGGCAGCCTGAGAGAGCCACACACCCCACACTAAGAACTCACTCGGGTTGCAGCAGGCAGTCTGAGAGAGCCACACACCCCACACTAAGAACTCACTCGGGTTGCAGCAGGCAGTCTGAGAGAGCCACACACCCCACACTAAGAACTCACTCGGGTTGCAGCAGGCAGTCTGAGAGAGCCACACACCCCACACTAAGAGATGCTACACCCTACACCATGAAACTTGGTAGATATAAAAAATCGACTTATTAGGTTCTACTTCCTGATATATCCACTCCCGAGTCCTCTCACTCATCCCCAATTATATTTATTAGTTCTATCAGCCTGAGTAGCTGCTGTTTCTATTAATCATATGCAGCCACATTAAGCTGGGTAATTACAACAAAACATTTACGGTCGCCATGTTTGGCCACAGACGTTGCTTTATGAGCTAAATCTATAAATAAGACACATGTGTAAGAGTAAGGTATCTTTAATGTTGAAACGTTACACCTGCATATATATATATATATATATATATATATATATATATATATATATATATATATATATATATATATATATATATATATATATATATATATATATATATATATATATATATATATGTCGTGCCGATTAGGTAAAACTGGTCAATTAGCAAGAACTCATCTAAAATTAAGTCCTTTCTAAAATTTTCTCTTATACGTTTAAAAATATATTTTTTCATTTATGTTAATGTAAGAATTTATAATTTTGTACCAAGAGAAACTTTGAAAACCTACCTAACCTTATTACAATAAGCGCAATTTAATTTAGCCTAACCCAACTAAATATATTTTAGATACGTTAACAAAAATTTAATAATAAACAAACACAATGAAATATATTTTTCTGTTATGTTCAGAATGATTTTGGCGAAATTATTGCATACACAAATTTTCACTTGTCTTATATGGCAAGGTGAGCGTTGCTATTTAAGCCAAAATCGCAAGTTTTACCTAATCGGCACGACATATATATATATATATATATATATATATATATATATATATATATATATATATATATATATATATATGTCGTGCCGATTAGGTAAAACTGGTCAATTAGCAAGAACTCATCTAAAGTTAAGTCCTTTCTAAAATTTTCTCTTATACGTTTAAAGATATATTTTTTCATTTATGTTAATGTAAGAATTTATAACTTTGTACCAAGAGAAACTTTGAAAACCTACCTAACCTTATTACAACAAGCGCAATTTAATTTAGCCTAACAAAACTAAATATATTTTAGATACGTTAACATTAATTTAATAATAAACAAACACAATGAAATATATTTTTTCGTTAGGTTCAGAATGATTTTGGCGAAATTATTGCATACACAAATTTTCGCTTGTCTTATATGGCAAGGTGAGCGTTGCTATTTAAGCCAAAATCGCAAGTTTTACCTAATCGGCACGACATATATATATATATATATATATATATATATATATATATATATATATATATATATATATATATATATATATATATATATATATATATATATATATATATATATATATATATATATATTTCTTTCTTTCAACACGTCGGCCGTTTCCACCAAGGCGGGTGGCCCAAAAGGAAAAACGAAAGTTTCTCCTTTTACAATTAGTAATATACACAGAAGAAGGGGTTACTAGCCCCTTGCTCCCGGCATTTTAATCGCCTCTTACGACACGTCTCAGGTACAAAACAGTCTCGGTACACTGTCTCAGGTACAGTCTGGTGAATAAGCCAGTAGTTGGAGTCTAAGGCCGTCACCAGCATGAAGAGTCACTCTCAAGGTCTATCTGTCGGACACTCCAGTTGAGTATCTGGGAGAGTTTACACTCTCCAGTTGGAGTTCTGGGAGAGTCTAGGACACTCTCCAGTTGGAGAGTCTGGTGTACACTCTCCTAGGTGTAAGGAAGAGTCTGTACACTCTCCAAGGTGTAGGGAAGAGAGTCCGGTGAGCACTCTCCAGTGTGAGAGTATAGTTGACACCCTCTAGGAGAGTCAGGTGGACACTCTCTACTAGAGTCTGGTGGACACTGTCAGTCAAACCGGCCCGGCAGTCAAACATCAGGTCTGATGACGTAACCCCTTGACTGCCGGCCGGTAAGGTAACTACCTAACAACCATTGTTAGATAAGGGGTTGTAACACCCCCACCACAAAATGACCGACACACAAAGATTCAGGTACTACGTAATATAAGATTTATCCCAAACAGTCATTTCCCGGACAAACAATATGATCCCGGACAGGCCCCCATATTACAAATAAAGAAACATTTGTAATTAACGACTGTTTGGGATATTTAGCAAACTATCAGATTTTCAATATTTATTATATTATATTAATATAAAAACATATAGTACTCTGAATAAAATCATAAATCTATATAATCTGTGTAAAAACATATATAATCTCTTTATACACAATTATAACGTAGTAAAAATTCACAAGTAAAAACAATCATAAAATTCAGTGCAGTGTCAAACGTCGCTGTTATGGTCGTGTCACACAGGACACCACCACACCTCTAGTTATGACACGCATTCTCTTCCGTGTCATCAGACACCCTTGTCTCTGTGTTACACAACACGCCTTCTCTCCATGTCACACGACACTCTCTGTGCCACATGGCACGCCCCCTGTGTCATGACTCCGTCTCTAAAACCTTAACACCGCGTCATCCGACACCAACACCAAATCACACGACTATTCCACTTGTGTCGTGCCACCAGTTGTCACTACATCAATGAACACACACCAGTGACACTACAACACCAGTGACACAACTCAGTGACACTTTCAGGTACAGTCTCAACTCCGGGTACACAGTCTCAGGTACAAAACAGTCTCGGTACACTGTCTCAGGTACAGTCTGGTGAATAAATAAGTAGTTGGAGTCTAAGGCCGTCACCAGCATGAAGAGTCACTCTCAAGGTCTATCTGTCGAACACTCCAGTTGAGTATCTGGGAGAGTTTACACTCTCCAGTTGGAGTTCTGGGAGAGTCTAGGACACTCTCCAGTTGGAGAGTCTGGTGTACACTCTCCAAGGTGTAAGGAAGAGTCTGTACACTCTCCAAGGTGTAGGGAAGAGAGTCCGGTGAGCACTCTCCAGTGTGAGAGTATAGTTGACACCCTCTAGGAGAGTCAGGTGGACACTCTCTACTAGAGTCTGGTGGACACTGTCAGTCAAACCGGCCCGGCAGTCAAACATCAGGTCTGATGACGTAACCCCTTGACTGCCGGCCGGTAAGGTAACTACCTAACAACCATTGTTAGATAAGGGGCCGTAACAGTAACACATATTTTAAGAAAAAGATGATAAATAAGTATACAAGTTATGATATAGGGCATAATGGCAGTAGTTTGTTGGACTACGTATTGGTAGATAAAAGACTGTTAGGTAGACTTCAGGATGTACATGTTCATGGAGGGGCCACAGATATATATCAGATCACTTTTTAGTTGTAGCTACAGTGAGAGTAAAAGGTAGATGGGATACAAGGAAAATAGAAGCAGCAAGTAAGAGAGAGGTGAAGGTTTATAAACTAAAGAAGGAGGCAGTTAGTGTAAGATATAAACAACTGTTACAGGACAGATGGGCTAGTGTGAGTATAGGAAATGGAGTTGAAGATGTATGGGGTAAGTTTAAAAATATAGTGTTAGAGTGTTCAGCAGAAGTTTTGTGGTTACAGGAAAGTAGTTGCGGGAGGGAAGAAGAGCGATTGGTGGACTGATGATGTAAAAAGAGAAGAGAGAAGTGATGCAAGGAGGGAGAGTATATGGAGAGAAAACGAGAGGTTAAGAGAATGGTGAAGCAATGTAAAAAGAGAGCAAATTAGAGAGTGGGTGAGATGTTATCAACATATTTTGTTGAAATTAAGAAAAAGTTTTGGAGTGAGATTAATAAGTTGAGAAAGCCCTGGGAACGAATGGATGTGTTAGTTAAAAATAGGAGAGGTATTAAATGAGTAGGGTATCGAAGATGGAGAATATTTGAGGAATTGTTAAAGAATTAAGATAGAATGTGGGTAGAATGAGGAAGCATTGATGGATACAAAGAAATGTTAAAAGCAGGGGATATAGTTTTGGAGTGGTTAGTGTTTTTATTTAATAAATGTATGGAGGAGGGTATGGTACCTAGGGACTGGCATAGTTCTTTTGTACAAAGGCAAAGGCGACAAAAGAGAGTATAAAAATTATAGGGGAATAAGTCTGTTGGGTATACGTGGTAAAGTGTAAGGTAGAGTCCTAATTGAAAGAATTAAGAGTAAGACAGAGAGCAGGATAGCAGATGAACAAGAAGGCTTTAGAAAGGGTAGGGAGTGTGTAGACCAAATGTTTGTAGTGAAAAATATAGGTGAACAGTATTTAGATAAAGGTAAAGAGGTTTTTGTGGCTTCGATGGATTTGGAAAAGGCGTATGGTAGGGTGGATAGGGGGTCAATGTGGCAGATGTTGCAAATGTATGGAATAATAGGTAGGTTATTGAAAGCAGTGAAGAGTCTTTACGAGGATAGTGAGGCTCAGGTTAGAGCATGTAGGCCAGAGGGGGATTACTTACCAGTAAAAGTAGGTCTTAGACAGGGATGTGTGATGTCACCATAGTTGTTCAACATATTTATAAATGGAGTTGTAAGAGAAGTGAATGCGCGGGTGTTGGCAAGAGGTGTGGGGTTAAAAGATAATGAATCTAACACAAAGTGGGAGTTGTCACAGTTACTCTTTGCTGATGACACTGTGCTTTTGGGAGATTCTCAAGAGAAGTTGCAGAGGTTGGTTGATGAGTTTGGTAGGGTATGTAAAAAAAGGAAATTAAAAGTGAATACAGGAAAGAGTAAGATGATGAGGATAATAAAAAAAATAGATAACGGAAGACAGGATATCAGATTGGAGGGAGAGAGTATGGAGGAGGTGAATGTATTCAGATATTTGTGAGTGGACGTATCAGCGGATGGGTCTATGAAAAATGAGGTGAATCATAGAATTGACGAGGGAAAAAGGTGAGTGGTGCACTGAGGACTTTGTGGAGACAAAGAACTTTATCCATGAAAGCAAAGAGGGGAATGTATGAGAGTATAGTTATACCAACGCTCTTGTATGGGTGAGGCATGGGTTGTGAATGTTGCAACAAGGAGAAGGCTGGAGGTAGTGGAAATGTTGTGTCTGATGGCAATGTGTGGTGTGAATATAATGTAGAGAATCCGTAGTTTGGAGATTAGGAGGTGTGGGATTACCAATACTATTATCCAGAGAGCTGAAAAAGGGTTATTGAGATGGTTTGGACATGTAGAGAGGATGGAACGAAATAGAATGACTTCGAGAGCGTATAGATCTGTAGTGTAGGGAAGGCGTAGGAGTCGTCAGAAGGTTGAGAGGGTTTAAAGAGGTTTGCGTGCTGACTCAGCAGGTGACGTGTTAGATAGACGATGGAAATGGTTTAGACAGACGGCTTTAGGGCAGTAAAACACTTAGAAGAGATTCAAGGAACCGAGCTGGACTGATTACTGAAATGGGAAGACAGTGGCACTCTGAAGAGGTGTTAATGTTGCAGTTTTATAACTGTAAAGTGTGCCCTGAAGACAGTGATAGTGAATGATGTTGCTCCTGAAGCTCTACTACCACCCATCCAAGACCTTGGGAGCACCTGGTCCAGGCATGACGGTCCTCAAGGACAAATTGAATGACCTGAAGAGAATGAGAGAGAAGCGATCTATGCCCGATGCCCTGTATCTCTCACAAGGGGCTTACTAGCAGACTCACTTTGAGGGGCGCTCTTTTGACAACCCAACACTTGACGAGTATGACGCAACCTGAGATCAACCCTTAAGAAGGCACTGAATCTGTCACTAGAGGATCGGCAATGGGATCAGGCAACCCTCCCAGTGCGACTGGGAGGTATAGGGGTGCGCAGGCAACGCAGGTAGCTTTACCTGCTTTTCTGTCTTCGTGTTTGGCTTCCAGTGGATTACTCAAGAAGATCGTCCCCGAACGCTTGAGAGAGGCGGTAGGAGCTCAAGACCCCAGGTTCAGTGAAGCACCCTTGAAGACTCCTTCAGTAGACCAGCACCTTGCAAAGAGCACAAACAAGTCCCACTGGGACAAACTGGTCATGGAAAAAATCGCCAACACAATGCTCACGAACGATTCAGGAAAGGACAAAGCTCGTCTCCTAGCGGTGAAGGTACCATCCTCAGGAGAGTTCCTTCTAGCTGTTTCCAATTCCTCCCTGGGCACCCGACTTGACCCACAGGCCATTCGGATAGGTGTTGCTCTTCGCCTAGCCGCCCCATTCCTCACCGAACATAGGTGTATTTGCTTCAGGGCGACGGCTGATCAATTCGGACTTCATGGTCTCGTGTCACATATCAGAAGGGAAGTATGCTAGACATGAGGAGGTCAACGGAAACCCCAAGTGCAGAGGTCTGACGGAAGTCAAAAGCGTCCTGAAGGAGCCACTATGATACAATGGAAGGATGGAAAGCAGATTGCGTGGGACTACACCTGTGCCTCCACATTGGCAGACACCTACTTCTAATACTCCGTAGCTGAAGGGGGTGGAGCTGCCAACCACAGGGAGACCCAGAAGACCCACAAATATGAAGGCCTTTCCCCTTGCTATAACTTCATCCCAATAGGGTCTGAGACCATTGGAGCATGGGGAAAGTGTTCCTCAAAGAGCTGGGTGAAAAACTCATAATAGAAACCAAGGACCACAGGGCGGCCAGCTTCCTCTTTCAGAGACTCAGTGTTGCGATCCAGAGGGTAAATGCCTGCAGCATTCTGGGCACGCGGCCCACTACCGGGGAGCTGGACGAAGTATTCGAGATGTAGCTCTGAGTTGTTATCTATGTTGTTTTACTCCCTATTGTATTTTTGTCAATGTATATTGTCAATGTACTTTTTTATATATATATATATATATATATATATATATATATATATATATATATATATATATATATATATATATATATATATATATATATATATTATATATATATATATATATATATATATATATATATATATATATATATATATATATATATATATATATATATATCACGTCGGTCATTTCTCACCGAGGCAGGGAGACCCAAAAGAAAAAAAGAAAAATCTTTCATCATCATTCAACACTTTCACCATCACTCATACATAATCACTGTCTTTGCAGAGGCGCTCAGATACGACAGTTTAGAGTCCCTCCAAACTGTCAATATCTCAAACCTCTTCTTTAAAGTGCAAGCATTGTACTTACCATTTTCAGGACTCAAGTCCGGCTAACCGGTTTTCCTGAATCCCCTTACAAAATATTACCCTGCTCACACTCCAACAGCTCGTCAGGTCCCAAAAACCATTCGTCTCCATTCACTCCTATCTAACACGATCACGCACGCTTGCTAGAAGTCCAAGCTCCTTGCCCCCAAAATCTTCTTTACCCCCTCCCTCCAACCTTTTCGAGGACGACCCCTATCCCACCTTCTTTCCTCTACAGATTTATACGCTCTCCAAGTCATTCTACTTTGATCCATTCTCTCTAAATGACCAAACCACCTCAACAACCCCTCTTCAGCCCTCTGACTAATACTTTTAGTAACTCCACATCTCCTCCTAATTTCCACATTCCGAATTCTCTGCATAATATTCACACCACACATTGCCCTTAGACAAGACATCACTGCTTCCAGCCGCCTCATCGCTGCAGCATTTACAACCCATGCTTCACACCCATATAAGAGTGTTGGAGCCACTATACTTTCGTAAATTCCCTTCTTTGCCTCCATGGATAACGTTTTTTGTCTCCACAGATACCTCAACGCACCACTCAGTTTTTTACCTTCATCAATTCTATGGTTAACCTCATCCTTCATAAACCCATCCGCTGACAAGTCAACTCCCAAATATCTGAAAACATTAATTTCTTCCATAATCCCTCTCTCCAAAGTGATATCCAATTTTTCTTTATCTAAATCATTTGATACCCTAATCACCTTACTCTTATCTATGTTCACTTTTAACTTTCTACCTTTACACACTCTCCCAAACTCGTCCACCAACCTTTGCAACTTTTCTTTAGAATCTCCCATAAGCACAGTATCATCAGCAAAAAGTAACTGTGTCAATTCCCATTTTGCATTTGATTCCCCATAATATAATCCCACCCCTCTCCCCAACACCCTATCATTTACTTCTTTTACAACCCCATCTATAAATATATTAAACAACCATGGTGACATTACACATCCCTGTCTAAGACCTACTTTTACCGGGAATTAATCTCCCTCTCTCCTACACACCCTAACCTGAGCCTCACTATCCTCATAAAAACTCTTAACAGCATTTAGTAGCTTACTACCTATTCCATACACTTGCAACATCTGCCACATTGCTCCCTTATCCACTCTATCATATGCCTTTTTTAAATCATTAAATGTAATGAAAACTTCCCTACCTTTATCTAAATACTGTTCAAATATATGCTTCAATGTAAACACTTGATCAACACATCTACCCACTCTTAGCTCATCTGCAATCCTACTCTGTCTTACCTCTAATTCTTTCAATAATAAACCTACCGTACACTTCACCTGGTATACTCAGTAAACTTACAATCTCTTTTGTCCCCCTTCCCTGTTATATAAATGTTGGTAGACAGAAACCACCTAGGGAGGTACTACTGTCCTACCATTAAGTGTAAACGGAAGCCTGTATTTGTTTAACATGATGGTAGGATTGCTGGTGTCTTTTTTCTGTCTCTTAAACATGCAAGATTTCAGGTACGTCTTGCTACTTCTACTTACACTTAGGTCACACTACACATACATGTTCACGTTTATGTATACACACTCATCTGAGTTTTCTTTGATTTTATCTTAATAGTTATTGTTCTTATTGCTTTTCCTTTCATATCCATGGGGAAGTGGAATAAGAATCTTTCCTCCGTAAGCCATGCATGTTGTAAAAGTCAACTAAAATGCCGGGAGCAATGGGCTAGTAACCCTTTTTCTTATACAGCTTACTAAAAAAAGGAAGATATATATATATATATATATATATATATATATATATATATATATATATATATATATATATATATATATATATATATATATATATATATATATATATATATATATATATATAAAATATATATCAAATACGCTCACACATGCTTGCTGGAAGTCCAAGCCCTCGCACACAAAACCTCCTTTACCCCTCCCTCCAACCTTTCCTAGGCCGACCCCTACCCCGCCTTCCCTCCACTACAGATTTATACACTCTCGAAGTCATTCTGTCTCGTTCCATTCTCTCTACATGTCTGAACCACCTCAACAACCCCTTCTCAGCTCTCTGGATAATAGTTTTGGTAATTCCACAACTACTCCTAATTTCCAAACTCGAATTCTCTGCATTATATTCACACCACACATTGACCTCAGACATGACATCTCCACTGCCTCCAGCCTTCTCCTCGTTGCAACATTCATCACCCATGCTTCACACCCATATAAGAGCGTTGGTATAACTATACTCTCATACATTCCTTCTTTACTTCCATGGACAAAGTTCTTTGTCTCCAAAGACTCAAGTGCTCCACTCACCCTTTTCCCTTCATCATATATATATATATATATTTATATATATATATATATATATATATATATATATATATATATATATATATATATATATATATATATATATATATATATATATATATATATATAGGAGGTACCACCTCTGGAACTGTCTTGGGGATCCTCATCCTACAGAGAAAAGAATAAACTTGCTTCAGGGAAAGCTCAAAGTTCTCCCTGAAGCTGTTTGTATATATATCAGTTTTCACCAACCAAGAGGTATACTTCCATCTAGATGGAAATCTCTGTGTACTTACACACCAAACTATATATATCATTTAGTGTCTGTGCACAGAAGCTTATATATGTTATTGTTTAAACACCAGTAGGTGCGACTTTATCAGTGTATATACACTGGGATTATATACACTGAGAGTATATACACTGGGTTAAATAACTCTAGATGTTAGTGTATAGGTGAATAGCAACTGCAATGGCCTCCAGTAGAGGGGAAGTGCATCCGCAGTGACCCTGGAGCAAGAGCACTCAAAGCTAGCAAGTTAGGCATAACCTTCGACTCTAATAAAAAAGGTTACCAAAGATAAGCACAGGAAGCCGCTTAATCGCACTCAGCTTAAAAAGAAACACAGTCAGTTGCTCTTCAAAGAGATACTCCGGTTCTGAAAATGTATGTAGCTTTTTTTTGTTTAAAAATATTTAAAAACAAATTTTGTTTGCCTTTTTTCTCGTCTATGAGATCAAGCCACTGTCAAAAACTTTTCAATTTTTTTTTAAATGAATGATTGTTCAATGTTTTTGTTTTAAATATATATTTTTTTAATTTCATGGTGACTTGAACATTATTGTCAAAAATTTAATTAATAATTTTTTCCATCTTTACTTCGAATATATATATATATACATATATATATATACTATATATATATATATATATATATATATATATATATATATATATATATATATATATATATATATATATATTATATATATTTATATATATATATTTATATAATATTTATTATAATATTTATTAAAAAACTCCAGACACAATACATTACAATACAATAAAAATAAAACTCAAGGCACAATACTCTACAATACAGTTATTATTGAAGCTCCAGACACAATACTCAACAATACAGTTATTAGTAAAGCTCCAGACACAATACTCAACAATACAGTTATTAGTTAAGCTCAGACACAATACTCAACAATACAGTTATTAGTTAAGTTCCAGACACAATACTCTACAATACAGTTATTAGTTAAGCTCCAGACACAATACTCAACAATACAGTTATTAGTTAAGCTCCAGACACAATACTCAACAATACAGTTATTAGTTAAGTTCCAGACACAATACTCTACAATACAGTTATTAGTTAAGTTCCAGACACAATACTCAACAATACAGTTATTAGTTAAGCTCCAGACACAATACTCAACAATACAGTTATTAGTTAAGCTCCAGACACAATACTCTACAATACAGTTATTAGTTAAGCTCCAGACACAATACTCAACAATACAGTTATTAGTTAAGCTCCAGACACAATACTCTACAATACAGTTATTAGTTAAGTTCCAGACACAATACTCAACAATACAGTTATTAGTTAAGCTCCAGACACAATACTCAACAATACAGTTATTAGTTAAGCTCCAGACACAATACTCTACAATACAGTTATTAGTTAAGCTCCAGACACAATACTCTACAATACAGTTATTTGTTAAGCTCCAGACACAATTCTCTCACTGCAGTGAGGTAATTAATCATAGTGCTTCTTAATTACTCTCTACAATTCTCCTCTTACAATTATGAAAATTTGACAGTCTAAACAGATTTTACTATTATAAATATTATTAGTATTATTATTGTTATTGTAAATATTATTATTATCGTCATTATTATTATTGTTATTATTACGAAAATTAATAATAATAATAATAATAAAATAAAAATAATAATAATAATAATAATAATAATAATAATAATAATAATAATAATAATAATAATAATAATAATAATAATAATAATAATAATAATAATAATAATAATAATAATAATTATAATAATAATAATAATAATATAATAATAATAATAATAATAATAATAATAATAATAATAATGATAATAATAACAACAATTATTACTATTATAATAATAATAATAAAAATGTTATTAGTATTATTATTGAATTATTAACATCGTTTTTGTTAAAATCATAGTGAATGTGAGGGGAGGGGTAAATAAACAGGTTTGATCCGAGGAAGACGAGTGCAGCTCCGATTCCTTGGCTCGAAAACCTTTACCAACAACAATAACCTCTCTCAGGCCTTCTCAGGGCTTGAAGTAATGTGCTCTTGATCCAAGGAATCTGAGCTCTCCTCCTTCCCTTCCTTCGGATCGATTACCTCCCTTGCTCCCTCAGGAGGTATAACGAAATTAAAGGTAATTACGACTCAGAATCAGAGCTTCATGTCTGGGTACGAGATGGCCAGTTTCTATCAGAATGGCCAAGGGTGAAAAATGTATCGTAATGTGGGAATGACAAGCCAACTGTCGATAACTGAATGTGTCAGCTCAGTCGGTAATTGGAAAAGGGAAATAGGAAATTAGAAATAATGGACAATATGGAATAGGAAAGCTAAATAGGAAATAGATAAGTTAGAAATAAGAAGCGGGGAATATGAAATTGAGAATAGGGGCTAGGAAATGAGAAACAGGAAATAGGGAAGGGACTAAGCTGCCTTACACATGAACATCACTAGTGTACATTGTACAATTGTACATTCCCTGGAGGGGAAATAAAGTAAGTGCAAAGTGTATATACACTGATATATATATATATATATATATATATATATATATATATATATATATATATATATATATATATATATATATATATATATATATATATATATAAACACACTTATTTTCTCTTCCCTTCTCAGTGAATATACAGTGAGAGATAGATATATACAATTCTCAGTGTATATAAAGTGAGACATATACAACTCTCAGTGTATATACACTTACGAATATACACTAAGAGATATACACCTCTCGGTGAATACACACTGTGGGATATACACTCTCTGTTTAAATACAGCGAGATATGTGCATCTCACAGCATATACTATATATATACATATACAACTCACATGCCTATCACTATATATACATATATACATACATACATCACATATACTGTGATATCACAATATGCAGAACAACCACTGTGAAAGAATAGTGAAATTCCAAGCGCTTTCCTGACTTCTCACATTATCAAGGAACTATAAAAACAAAACATCAACAGGAAGGCATATAAAGGGTCAAGACTACACCTCACAGTCACGTGACAACACCCGACACTGTGAAACACAACTGTTACTCTACCCAAGCATTTAGATTTTTTACTTGTCTAATGTGTCATTAAATTCTTCCAAAATTTTATAAATTATAAATGAATCCAATTTAAATAAACCAAAAGAATATTCATATTATTTTCAAAACTGCATTTTATGAAACATGATTCTATTATATTCCTCTCAACCATGGACTTGCTTGATACAACTTTCTCAGCATTTTAAAAATCAATTGAATGGTTAAAATCTCTCACATGAATAAATAGAACATTAGAATCTTGTCCAGTTCTAATGCTATATTTACGTTGTTTTAATTTTAGTTTGAGACTTTTACCAGTTTGACCGTAATAAAGACTGCTTAACACAATCCTTCCTAATAGAGCTAAGTGGTTTAGATATGTTGATGATATCTTAATGCTTGGGTAGAGTATCAGGTGCGTTTCACAGTCGGGTGTCGTCACGCGTGTCCGATGTGTAGTCTTGTTGTGGTGACGTGATTGTGAGGTGTAGTCTTGAACCTTTATAGGCCTTCCTGTTGATGTTTTGTTTTTATAGTTCCTTGATAATGTGAGAAATCACGAAAGCGCTTGGAATTTCGCTATTCTTACACAGTGTTTGCTTTATATATATATATATATATATATATATATATATATATATATATATATATATATATATATATATATATATATATATTTTATATATATATATATATATATATATATATATATATATATATGTATATATATATATCGTGTATATTCACTGAGAAAATGAATACTTCTCGGTTTATATACACTGGCAGTATACATCTCAGGGTATATCCCAGATTCTTCCAGATCCCTTCAGATCACAGAATTTTCCAGACACAGGCAGACTCTCTGAAGCTCTCACAGACTCGTGTATAGTCTCACAGAGTCTCACTAATCTCTCACAGACTTTTACACAGACTCTCACAGATTCACCCCTGCCAGCCACGTATAAAATTTACTCGAACTGGTGTGGGTTTCCTAGTTTGTGCTAGCGCTCTCTCGCATTTACCAAAACTTATGACCCCCACGCTGTTCCTCCCAGCGTGAACACTTATCAGTTGTTCAGCTAGTTTATTTGTTCCTGACTGCGAATTCATTTTGTACGTACTTGGTCTTCAAGAACATATGTACGTGGCTGGGATCTTCATTAACATACGTACGTAGCTTAGGTCTTCATTAACATATGTACGTGGCTGTGAGTCTTCATTAACATATGTATGTGACTGGGAGTCTTCATTAACATATGTATGTGACTGGGAGTCTTCATTAACATATGCATGTGACTGGGAGTCTTCATTAACATATATACACGTGGTTGGGGGTCTTCATTAACATAAGTACGTATCTTCAAAAACTCTTGTTTATGAGAGTCTTTTAACTGGAAATGGTTTACACCATATTGTTCAGTCTTGTGTAATGTGTTCATGATCAATGTTATTCTTCTCGTGTGTGATTCAAACAAAAGAATCGCTGTTATATCCACTTCTAATTCTTCTTTTATTGTTTCTATGAGTTGCCTTCTTCTGAGCCGTTGCTCTTCTTGTTACTGTTGTTTTTCTCCCGTTGGGATTGTGTAGGTTTTTTTTCTACTTCCTCTCCTTATTCTGTCATTTTAAATGGTATACAATACTGGCAAATCGATGAGTCAGACACAGGTGCAGCACCTAGGTATCTCTGCTGATGAGTCAGAGACACAGGTGCAGCACCTAAGTATCTCTGTTGATGACATGTCTCATCAAGAATGATTCCTCAGTGCTGTACCTGTGTCTTTCTTATCTCCTGATTTTAAGAGATTCTCTCTTGTTCTTCGACTCTCTGAGGATGTTCTCCTCTTCCACACTTTTTTTCCCTTGCTCTGTTGTGCTTTTTTCTCTGTCTCTGCTTCCATGCATTGCTAATTGAAACAAGAATTGTTTGTGTAGTTCTTCTCGTTCGTCTCTCGCATGGGATCAATCTTTCAGTATTTCTAAGTGAGGATGTCAATACGTCTGCCAATGTTTATTTTTCACCTTTTCTATTATTCCATTATAATCACGAATTTTAATACCCACTTCCCCTGCGTCTTATATGCTGCTTAATGTTAATAAGAGACGTGTAAATTGAGAGAGAGAGAGAGAGAGAGAGAGAGAGAGAGAGAGAGAGAGAGAGAGAGAGAGAGAGAGAGAGAGAGAGAGAGAGAGAGAGAGAGAGAGAGAGAGAGAGAGAATGAGAACGAGGAGGAGAAAGGGGGGGAGAGAGATTACAGTCGGATTCATTTGCAACATCCCCTTACCCAGATAAAGCTAGTGACTGCACATGCAACAAGGTAAATCCTTGTTACATCCCCCTTGTGACACAATACTGACGATATACGCACATACACATCCCTCTGACGCACACATCCACTCTCAAACTATGATCAGTTTTTTGGTCAAGAGAATTGAAAAAAACCGGAATAAATGGGATTAATTACTTTAAGGGAGTTTAAATACATTTGCGTGCATGCATATGTACTTCAATGTACACATGTGTGTATGGATATGTGCTGTTATGAACGTATGTGCGTAGATAGTGTTACTACGTACGTATCTATGTATACATATTTTAATGTATTAATGCATTCCTCGTGTATTTTTTTGTTCATACAATACAGTCTTACATAATACATAACTGTAATGTTGAAAGGCGCTGTAACAGTCACTGTATAATACATCCTCTTCTCTATTATTAACACACTGGCCGTCTCCCAGCGAGGCAGGGTGACCCGAAAATGAAGAAAAAGCACTTTCACCATCACTCACTCCATCACTGTCTTGCCAAATGAACGCCGATACTACAGTTCAGACGCCTCTCCAAAATGCATTAACCCTACCCCACCTTTAGTTTATAATTGTGTAACAATGATCAACAATTATCAACAATAATAACTTTCACTTCTCTCTTACAGATGTCATTCTCTTTGTACCCCATCAACCTCTTACTCTCACTGTAGATACAACTAAATAATGATCTGATGTATGTATTGACCTTCTTTCTTAGCTCGCGAAAAGCATTTTAGCTTTTTCATATTTTATCAAAACAAAAGAAGATTTCAAGAAATCTTTGGTTGCTATTGTCATTATTCTTCTTTTTGTTCTTTTCAAGCAATATAACATTTTATTCTGGTCTTTGTACGTTTGGTTTTTGGTCTCGATCTCTGTATATTTGCTTAATGGTTAGTTAACGAAGTTTGAAGCCTATCGACTACACTAGGCTTATTAAATTGCACGTAACCTTTTATATATATATATATATATATATATATATATATATATATATATATATATATATATATATATATATATATATATATATATATATATATATATATATATATATATATATATATATATATATATATATATATATATATATATATATATATATATATATATATATATTAACATAAAAATAATAATTTTGTACCAAAAGAGCCTTAGAAAACTTGCCTAATTTAATCCAACAAAATTTATTTTAGATAAGTTTACAATAATTTAATAATAAACAAACACATTGAAATATATTTTTTTCGTTAGGTTCAGAATGATTTTTGCGAAATTATTACATACACAAATTTTCGCTTGCCTTATTCGGCAAGAAGAGCGTTGCTATTTAAGCCAAAATAGCAAGTTTTACCTATTCGGCACCACACACACACATACACACGCACACACACACACATACACAGGCCTATGTCTAATCACACTGGCCAGACAAACAACACCACACACACACGACACACACACACACACACACACACACACACACGCACACACACACACACACACACACACGCACACACATCCCGCAGTCTGTGCCTCACTCCACAGTTATATAAAGGAAGTCTTGCCTCGGAGCATTGAAGTTAATTTTGGTGTCTCTTCCACCAGTGTTCCTGCAGTGATGACACTGTAGCCTAATAGCATAGGTAATTATGAACGACTTAACGACCCCACTTAGCTACGATGCTTTCAAACTAGCAGCTAAGAGGAGGTCAATAACATTCAGTATTAATGTTTGTAAATGAGTGTGCAACGAAATAATGACTGTATTATTGTGGCCAGAATAATCGCATTCCAATCCCAGATTTATAGCACTGATTTGCATATTTTTCTCATGAAAATAAATATTATTCTGATTGAATGATTACCTTAGTTTTAGGATTTAGCTCAACAAAAGTTGAAATGCAATTTCGATGTGATTATCTTTTTAATTAAGCGTATATTCCAAGCTCATATTGTTTCCCTCGTATGAATATACTTCGAGTGAGAGTATATTCACACTAGATTAGGGGCTTTATATGTTAACTTGTTACATGTTAATGTAACAGTCTAACGTAGGATAATATTGCAGGATTTTTACAGGATATTATTGTTAATATTATTCTTAATATTACATGACAATATAACAGTAATAAGAGCACAAGAAACATACAAGACTTTAAAGTGTAAGTAGAGTGTAAGTTGAGTGTAAGTAGAGTGTAAGTTGAGTGTAAGTAGAGTGTAAGTAGAGTGTAAGTTGAGTGTAAGTTGAGTGTAAGTTGAGTGTAAGTTGAGTGTAAGTAGAGTGTAAGTAGAGTGTAAGTTGAGTGTAAGTAGAGTGTAAGTAGAGTGTAAGTTGAGTGTAAGTTGAGTGTAAGTTGAGTGTAAGTAGAGTGTAAGTAGAGTGTAAGTTGAGTGTAAGTTGAGTGTAAGTTGAGTGTAAGTTGAGTGTAAGTAGAGTGTAAGTAGAGTGTAAGTTGAGTGTAAGTTGAGTGTAAGTTGAGTGTAAGTAGAGTGTAAGTAGAAGTACGTATGATTTACCAGTCATCTTATTGTTCCTGAGACAGAAACATTTACCAGTCATCTTATTGTTCCTGAGACATAAACATTTACCAGTCATCTTAGTGTTCCTGAGACAGAAACATTTACCAGTCATCTTATTGTTCCTGAGACAGAAACATTTACCAGTCATCTTATTGTTCCTGAGACAGAAACATTTACCAGTCATCTTATTGTTCCTGAGACAGAAACATTTACCAGTCATCTTATTGTTCCTGAGACATAAACATTTACCAGTCATCTTATTGTTCCTGAGACAGAAACATTTACCAGTCATCTTAGTGTTCCTGAGACAGAAACATTTACCAGTCATCTTATTGTTCCTGAGACAGAAACATTTACCAGTCATCTTAGTGTACCTGAGACATAAACATTTACCAGTCATCTTATTGTTCCTGAGACAGAAACATTTACCAGTCATCTTAGTGTTCCTGAGACAGAAACATTTACCAGTCATCTTATTGTTCCTGAGACAGAAACATTTACCAGTCATCTTAGTGTTCCTGAGACATAAACATTTACCAGTCATCTTAGTGTTCCTGAGACAGAAACATTTACCAGTCATCTTAGTGTTCCTGAGACAGAAACATTTACCAGTCATCTTAGTGTTCCTGAGACAGAAACATTTACCAGTCATCTTATTGTTCCTGAGACAGAAACATTTACCAGTCATCTTATTGTTCCTGAGACATAAACATTTACCAGTCATCTTAGTGTTCCTGAGACAGAAACATTTACCAGTCATCTTAGTGTTCCTGAGACAGAAACATTTACCAGTCATCTTAGTGTTCCTGAGACAGAAACATTTACCAGTAATCTTAGTGTTCCTGAGACAGAAGCATTTACCAGTCATCTTAGTGTTCCTGAGACAGAAACATTTACCAGTCATCTTAGTGTTCCTGAGACAGAAACATTTACCAGTCATCTTAGTGTTCCTGAGACAGAAACATTTACCAGTCATCTTAGTGTTCCTGAGACATAAACATTTACCAGTCATCTTAGTGTTCCTGAGACAGAAACATTTACCAGTCATCTTAGTGTTCCTGAGACAGAAACATTTACCAGTCATCTTAGTGTTCCTGAGACATAAACATTTACCAGTCATCTTAGTGTACCTGAGACAGAAACATTTACCAGTCATCTTAGTGTTCCTGAGACATAAACATTTACCAGTCATCTTAGTGTACCTGAGACATAAACAAAAGACCAGCAACACTGCCAGAGTGCAAAAACATATAAAACTAATCATTATCATTCATGAATAATACAACTCGTGTATAATATCAGATAATTACTGAATAAAATAACTTCGGCTTCGGGCAAACACAAAAACAGGTTAACTACAATGTCGAACAAATACATTACGAAACAAGTACAGTATCAAGTATGAACAATATTTTAGTAAATGAAATTAATTATATATTTTTTTGCAAGCTTAAAATTAAAAAAAAAAATATATTCAGATTTTTGGTGTTAGTTCTTTACATAATATAATTCTGGTGGGTAATAATGGCATAATTGATAGATGTAGTGCATGTATATTCATGACTGGTAATGAATCATATGCAAATGTGTGTGTGTGTGTACTCACCTATTTGTACTCACCTATTTGTGGCTGCAGGGGTCGAGTCATAGCTCCTGGCCCCGCCTCTTCACTGATTGCTACTAGGTCCTCTCTCTCCCTGCTCCATGAGCTTTATCAAACCTAGTCTTAAAACTATGTATGGTTCCTGCCTCCACTATGTCGCTTTCTAGGCTATTCCACTTCCTGACAACTCTATGACTGAAGAAATACTTCCTAACATCCCTTTGACTCATAGGAGTCTTCAACTTCCAATTGTGACCCCTTGTTTCTGTGTCCCCTCTCTGGAACATCTTGTCTCTGTCCACCTTATCTATTCCACGCAGTATTTTATATGTCGTTATATGTGTGTGTGTGTGTGTATGTGTATGTGTGTGGGAGGGGCTGGATCAGTAGCTACCAGTTCGAGAATATGAAACATTTAATTTCATTTCCTTGACTCAAATTTGTGTCGTCCTTGTAATTAAGTCGTACCTGGACTCTGGATGAATGACTCTCAGGGAGGGAATCAGATAGAGGGAGGGAGAGAGAGAGGGAGGAAGGTAAGCAGAGAGGGAGGGAAGGAGGGGAGAGAGAGTGAGGAGGGGAACAGGATGGGAGGACAGAAAGACAGGAAGGTAGGTAGAGTGAATTAAAGGGATGGAGAAAGAGAAGAAAAATGAAGTGAGGGTCAATGATTGGTGTGTTCTTGCAGAATGATTAATTGGATTTTAATTTGATATGAATAGCATGAAGGTACTGGGATGAAGAGGGAGGGAGGGGATGTGGGAGGGATGACGAGGGATGGAGGGAGTGGTGAAGAAGAATGATGAAAGATTAGTGATTTACGAAATGGACACACACACACACACCACACACACACACCATACACACATACACCACACACACACACACCATACACACATACACCACACACACACACACACCACACACACAACACACACACACACATACACCACACACACACACCACACACACATACACCACACACACACACCACACACACACACCACACACACATCACACCACCACACACACACACACACCACACTCACCACACACACACACACCACACCACACACACACACACACACACACACACACACCACACACACACACACCACATCACCACACACACAACACACCACACACCACACACACACACACACACACACACACACACACACACACACACAACACACACACACACCACACACACACACACACACACACACACACACACACACACACACACCCACACACACACACACACACACCACACACACACACAAACACACACATACACACACACACATACACAAACACACCACACACACACACATCACACACACCACACACACACACACACACACACACACACACACACACACCACACGCACCACACACACACACACACACACACACACACACCACACACACATACACCACACACACATACACAAACACACCACACACACACACACATCACACGCACCACACACACACACACACCACACACACCACACACACACACACCACACACCACACACACACACACACCACACACACACACACACACACACCACACACACACACACACACACACCACACACACACACCACACACACATACACACACACAGACACACACACCATACACACACACACCTCACACACACCAAACACACACACACACACACACACACACACACACACACACACACACACACACACACACACACACACACACACAACACACACACACACACACCACACACACACACACACACACACACACACACACACACACACACACACACCACACACACACACACACACACACCACACACACACACCACACACACATACACACACACAGACACACACACTACACACACACACTCACACACACCAACACACACCCACAACACACACACACACACACACACACACACACACCACACACACACACACACACACACACACACACACACACACACACATACCACACACACACATACACACACACCACACGCACCAGAAATGAATATGCACAGATCAAAAGGGAGGCCCAAAGACAGTACGAGAATGACATAGCAGCTAAAACCAAATCTGACCCAAAGCTGCTGTACAGCCACATCAAAAGGAGAACAACAGTCAAGGACCAGGTGATCAGGCTGAGGAAGGAAGGAGGGAAGGTCACAAGAAATGACCGTGAAGTGTGTGAGGAGCTCAACATGAGATTCAAAGAGGTGTTCACAGAGGAGATAGAAGGGCCTCCACAAAGGAGGAGAGGTAGGGTACACCATCAAGTGCTGGACACAATACACACAACTGAGGAGGAAGTGAAGAGGCTACTAAGCGAGCTAGATACCTCAAAGGCAATGGGGCCGGATAACATCTCTCCATGGGTCCTGAGAGAGGGAGCAGAGGAGCTATGTGTACCTCTAACAACAATCTTCAACACATATATCGAAACAGGGGAACTACCTGAGGTATGGAAGACAGCAAATGTAGTTCCAATTTTTAAAAAAAAGAAGACAGGAACGTAGCACTAAACTACAGACCAGTGTCACTGACATGTATAGTATGCAAGGTCATGGAGAAGATTATCAGGAGAAGAATAGTGGAGCACCTAGAAATGAATGAGCTTATCAACGACGGCCAACACGGTTTCAGGGACGGGAAATCCTGTATCACAAACCTACTGGAGTTCTACGACAGGGTGACAGCAATAAGGCAAGAGAGAGAGGGGTGGGTAGATTGCATATTCGTGGACTGTAAGAAGGCGTTTGACACAGTTCCACACAAGAGATTAGTGCAGAAGCTGGAGGACCAGGCAGGGGTAACAGGGAAGGCACTACAGTGGATCAGGGAATACCTGTCAGGAAGACAGCAGCGAGTTATGGTACGTGGCGAGGTGTCAGAGTGGGCGCCGGTAACGAGCGCGGTTCCACAGGGGTCAGTCCTGGGACCAGTGCTGTTTCTGGTATTTGTGAACGACATGACGGAAGGAATAGACTCCGAAGTGTCCCTGTTTGCAGATGATGTGAAGTTGATGAGAAGAATTCAATCGGACGAGGACCAGGCAGAACTACAAAGGGATCTGGACAGGCTGCAAGCCTGGTCCAGCAACTGGCTCCTGGAGTTCAACCCCACCAAGTGCAAAGTCATGAAGATTGGGGAAGGGCAAAGAAGACCGCAGACGGAGTACAGTCTAGGGGGCCAGAGACTGCAAACCTCAAGCAAGGAAAAAGATCTTGGGGTGAGTATAACACCAGGCACATCTCCTGAGGCGCACATCAACCAAATAACTGCTGCAGCATACGGGCTCCTAGCAAACCTAAGAACAGCATTCCGACATCTTAATAAAGAATCGTTCAGGACCCTGTACACTGTGTACGTTAGGCCCATACTGGAGTATGCAGCACTAGTTTGGAACCCACATCTAGCCAAGCACGTGAAGAAGCTCGAGAAAGTGCAAAGGTTTGCAACAAGACTAGTCCCGGAGCTAAGGGGTATGTCCTACGAGGAGAGGTTAAGGAAAATCGACCTGACGACACTGGAGGACAGGAGATATAGGGGGGATATGATAACAACATATAAGATACTGAGAGGAATTGACAAAGTGGACAGAGACAGAATGTTCCAGAGATGGGACACAGCAACAAGGGGACACAGTTGGAAGTTGAAGATGTTAGGAAGTATTTCTTCAGTCACAGAGTGGTCGGAAAGTGAAATAGTTTAGGAAGCGATGTAGTCGAGGCAGGCTCAATACATAGATTTAAGCAGAGGTATGATAAAGCTCATGACGCAGGGAGAGTGACCCAGTAGAAGCCAGTGAAGAGGCGGGGCCAGGAGTTATGACTCGACCCCTGCAACCACAACTAGGTGAGTACAACTAAGTGAGTACACACACAAGTGCAACTTTCTTACAACATCACAACTTTAGCAAGATCCATGAAAGGAAATAAAAGGAAATTACAAAAAAATTCAAGCTTTTGAGAGAAACAATTAACATAAAAAAAATAACTTTTTTTTTTTTTGCATTCGGCTGAAATGATGAAAAAAAAATAGCGAAGAGAATGAAGAAGAAAAAGAGGAGAATACTGGAGAGATTACAAAACTTGTGGAGTACAGGTGATCAGCATCCAGATCCATAAAGCAGAATACAATCCGGTTGTAAAATGTGAAAAAGAAATGAATAAAGAAGTGGATGTGTGTGAATTAGACCTCAGATGCCGATTATGGCGTTTTTGCTGTGAAGATGTCTCGCCCACCAGAGAAGTTTCGAATTAATAAAGTCCCTGGTGGGGACTTTATCAATTAAAGATAGTTACGAGATATTAATGAATTTTATAACTACAACGACATAACCAGTTGGAGAAGATTAACCGAGTGATAGGATTTGTCTGAGTGGGAATCACTACAAGCTGTTTAATTTTGACGACACGTTTGAATGTTCATTTATTGCTAAATATATATATTTCACTGAAGCCTCGACGACATTTTCAATCGTATGTTTTTTATATTTATCATGGTTATTTTATTTATAATAACTTGCTAAGTTTTGAACATTATTGTGACACTCCTCAGACAGTAACTAACTAATTTCCCAACTTGCTAGTTCAATTAAGTTTTTGTATTTTGTATACTGTATATTGTATAAAGCATATTGTATATTTCGTATCACATGTTGTTATATCATGTTCTAGAGATGAGTCCTGATGAAGGTGATTGAAGGTCAGAATGATCAACCTGGGTAAACAAACCCGTGTCTACCAGTAGAAGGATCAACTTGGTGGACAACCTTCCCAGTCACTATCAATAATTCAATAGAAGGATCAACCTGGATGGCTCTCATCACTCAGTGTTGGTCCCTCGAACTGTAACCAGCTGGTGGACAGTTATTCTCCAGACATCTCTGATCCCCACCAGCTGGGCATAATTTATTAGTCTCCCAGAAGAGAAATTAGCCATATATACATCATATTCTTATCATTTTTGGAAGACGTGTCGCCAAGCAGTGGCTTTTTCACCTCAGTACAGAGACGACATATGAACACAGTCACCATATATCATCTTTGTACTGGAAGGATAAAGCAATTGCTTGTCTACAAGTCCTCAAATAAAGATACCCAGCTGTTTCGTAAGTGCCTAATTTCTCATTGTGTTAGTACTGTAAAGCAATATTCTTATAACTCTGGTCCCCTAACATCTGTATGTGTCAGTTCTGCAGCAGATGATGAGTGTAAATATTACTTTGACAAGAAGAGTTATGATCTATCATTGCCAAATTGAGAAATTCCACAGTGCTCCCTAATTCATCTTCTGCAACTCTTGGCAGTATAATTTGCAACTAAAATATTTATAATGACTAATATTTTAAGAGCTTGCACTAACAGAAAGAAAAGTGTTTTATCATGTGTGGTGTATAATATCGATAAGTTGCTGAGTGACACTTAGGTATCTTTACTGACCAGTGGATAAGCGACACTTACCTTTATTGACAGAAGGATAAGAGTCTGATCACTTTCTACTAAGACATAGGGACTGATCACTTAAAAATTACTTACCTCTCAGCATCTTACATCTACTGTGTTATATACGCATGTATTGAACTGAAGAAGCCAGCTACGCCACCAAAAGGACTCCTAAGTGTTGCACATGTGTCTTTATTTATTAAAAGATAAGAAAACACAGATAACAATTGTTTTTTTATCGGACACACTGGCGCAGAATGACAGCCGAAACAAAATGTTAATCAGTATTATCACCAACGAAATATCGTTTAAAATATACAATATAACCCAGCAATATGTTGTATAAATTAAATGTTTGCATAAAAATAGAGTATGTTGTAGCAGGTGAGAGGGGCGGCCAACCCAGCGCTCAAAAACATCAACTAATATATATTTTTTGGGGGAAAAAACGATTTTAATATGTCAACCTTCTCTAGTATAATTATATACAGGGTGAAGTGAATTTAATTTAGCCTAACCCAACTAAATATATTTTAGATACGTTAACATTAATATAATAATAAACAAACACAATGAAATATATTTTTTTCGTTAGGTTCAGAATGACTTTGGCGAAATTATTGCATACACAAATTTTCACTTGTCTTATATGGCAAGGTGAGCGTCGCAAGTTTTACCTAATCGGCACGACATATATATATATATATATATATTTTTTTTTTTTTTTTTTATTAACACATTAGCCGATTCCCACCAAGGCAGGGTGGCCCGAAAAAGAAAAACTTTCATCATCATTCACTCCATCACTGTCTTGCCAGAAGGGTGCTTTACACTACAGTTATAAAACTGCAACATTTACACCCTCCTTCAGAGTGCCGGCACTGTACTTCCCATCTCCAGAACTCAAGTCCGGCCTGCCGGTTTCCTGAATCCCTTCATAAATGTTACTTTGCTCACACTCCAACAGCACGTCAAGTATTAAAAACCATATGCCTCCATTCACTCCTATCAAATACGCTCACACATGCTTGCTGGAAGTCCAAGCCCTCGCACACAAAACTTCCTTTACCCCCTCCTCCAACCTTTCCTAGGCCGACCCCTACCCCGCCTTCCCTCCACTACAGATTTATACACTCTCGAAGTCACTCTGTCTCGTTCCATTCTCTCTACATGTCCAAACCACCTCAACAACCCCTCCTCAGCTCTCTGAACAATCGTTTTGGTAATCCCGCACCTCCTCCTAATTTCCAAACTCCGAATTCTCTGCATTATATTCACACCACACATTGACCTCAGACATGACATCTCCACTGCCTCCAGCCTTCTCCTCGTTGCAACATTCATCACCCATGCTTCACACCCATATAAGAGCGTTGGTATAACTATACTCTCATACATTCCCCTCTTTACTTCCATGGACAAGGTTCTTTGTCTCCACAGACTCCGAAGTGCTCCACTCACCCTTTTCCCCTCATCAATTCTATTATTCACCTCATCCTTCATAGACCCATCCGCCGACATGTCCACTCCCAAATATCTGAATACATTCACCTCCTCCATACTCTCTCCCTCCAATCTGATATCCAATCTTTCGTCACCTATTCTTTTTGTTATCCTCATCACCTTACTCTTTCCTATATTCACTTTCAATTTTCTTCTTTTACACACCCTACCAAATTCATCCACAACCTCTGCAGCTTCTCTTCAGAATCTCCCAAAAGCACAGTGTCATCAGCAAAAAGCAACTGTGACAACTCCCACTTTGTATTTGCTTCTTTATCTTTTAGCCCAACACCTCTTGCCAAGACCCTCGCATTCACTTCTCTTACAACCCCATCTATAAATATATTGAACAACCACGGTGACATCACACATCCTTGTCTAAGGCCCACTTTTACTGGGAAATAGTCCCCTTCCCTCCTACACACTCTAACCTGAGCCTCACTATCCTCATAAAAACTCTTCACTGCTTTCAGTAACCTTCCTCCTATTCCATACACCTGCAACATCTGCCACATTGCCCCCTATCTACCCTATCATACGCCTTTTCCAAATCCATAAATGCCACAAAAACATCTTTACCCTTATCCAAATACTGTTCACCTATATGTTTCACTGTAAACACTTGGTCTACACACCCCTACCTTTCCTAAAGCCCCTTGTTCATCTGCTATCCTGCTTTCTGTTTTACTCTTAATTCTTTCAATAATAACTCTACCATACACTTTACCAGGTACACTCAACAGACTTATTCCCCTATAATTTTTGCACTCTCTTTTGTCCCCTTTGCCTTTATACAAAGGAACAATACACGCTCTCTGCCAATCCCTAGGTACCTTACCCTCTTCCATACATTTATTAAATAATAGCACCAACCACTCCAAAATTATATCCCCACCTGCTTTTAACATTTCTATCTTTATCCCATCAATCCCAGCTGCCTTACCCCTTTCATTCTACCCACTGCCTCACGAACTTCCCCTACACCCACAACTGGCTCTTCCACACTCCTACAAGATGTTATTCCTCCTTGCCCTACACACGAAATCACAGCTTCCTGTCTTCATCAACATTTAACAAATCCTCAAAATATTCTCTCCATCTTCCCGATACCTCTAACTCTCCATTTAATAACTCTCCTCTCCTATTTTTAACTGTCAAATCCATTTGTTCTCTAGGCTTCTCAACTTATATATATATATATATATATATATATATATATATATATATATATATATATATATATATATATATATATATATATATATATATTATATATATATATATATATATATTATATATATATTATATAAACTTATAACATTGTCGACTAGTCAGGACTCGAACCCATGTTGTATTGGGCCTATGGTGAGCGAAATCCACATGACGCCTAACCCACTCTTGTAGGATTGGTGGTCCTGTGGGTTAGAGCGTCATGTGGTTTTCCTCACCATGAGGCGGGCCAATACAACATGGGTTCAGTCCTGACTATGCAGTGTTTATTATTAAAATATAATATAGTTTCTTTATTTACTACAAGACATGTACAAGGTATACAGTCCTAGTGACATCAATGACATACTACTATAGAAATCCCTTGTTAAGCAGACATTTCGCAAATTATGTCAGTTTTGTCCCAGGATGCGACCCACACCAGTCGACTAACTCCCAGGTACCATTTACTGATGGGTGAACATAGACAACCATGTAAAGAAACACGCCCATATATATATATATATATATATATATATATATATATATATATATATATATATATATATATATATATATTTATAATGTGTGTGTGTGTCGTGTGTGTGTATGTATGTATGTATGTAGGCTTCACAGTTGAAGGCTTCACAGTGGGTTGGGTGCAGAATTCCTTCATTTATTTAACAAATTAGGAGCTGGCACACTTGTCCAGGTTTTTTGAAAAGCTTTCCTCCCTAACATTATTATTATTAAAGTAAATTTTACGGTTGTAATTAAATATATTTTGAGATACATAAAGAATTAGGATGATACTGGTGCCAGCTGAGAGCCAGAGCTGAGAGCCAGAGCTGAGAGCCAGAGCTAAGATATAGAGCTAAGAGACAGAGCTAAGAGACAGAGATAAGAGACAGAGCTAAGATACAGAGCTGAGAGATTGAGCTATGAGACAGAGATAAGAGATAGAGCTAAAAGACAGAGATAAAAGACAGAGCTTTCATTTAGTCAATTAATATTTCAAAGATTTACGTGTTGTGAGATCCTGTATGATCCTGTATTGCGAGGATCTCCGGACGTATGATTTTTACATAAATCACCAGGTATATGTAGGCTGTTTACGATTTTATAATAGTCACTCCTCCATTGACGTCACCAGACATTTGCGTTTTACAAATGACGTCACGAAGTCAACTCATGGATAGAATTTGGGTGGAATAATTGTATTAATAACTATTTTAATATTTTCATATGGAAATTGTGCTATATTATTGATGGAAATACTTTTTGCATCCATCATATAGGAATTGTATTTAAAAAAAACTGAATATGTGTTACCTACTGCTCTCAGAGTATTGAAATGTCTGATGTACTCACCTAATTGTACTCACCTAATTGTGGTTGCAGGGGTCGATACTCAGCTCCTGGCCCCGCCTCTTCACTGATCGCTACTGGGTCCTCTCTGTCCCTGTTCCATGAGCTTTATCATACCTCGTCTTAAAGCTATGTATGGTTCCTTCCTCCACTACATCACTTGCTAGACTATTCCACTTCCTGACAACTCTGTGACTGAAGAAATACTTCCTAACATCCCTTTGACTCATCTGAGTCTTCAACTTCCAATTGTGACCCCTTGTTTCTGTGTCCCATCTCTGGAACATCTTGTCTCTATCCACTTTGTCTATTCCACGCAGTATTTTGTATGTCGTTATCATGTCTCCCCTAACCCTCCTGTCCTCTAGTGTTGTCAGGCCGATTTCCCTTAACCTTTCTTAGTAGGACATTCCCCTTAGCTCTGGAACTAACCTTGTCGCAATTATTATAATTATTATAATCATGGGGGAGCGCTAAATCCGTAGGATTATACAGCGCATGTGGGGGAGGATGGAAGGCATTCAGGCTTAATTCAGGGAACTGGAGTACAGATCCAATTCCCTAGATCAAGAGCCCCTCACCAGCATCAAGGAACCTCCCTTGAGGGGTAACCTTCTCGCAAACATTTGCACTTTCTCTAATTTCTTGACGTGCTTGACTAGGTATGGGTTCCAAACTGGTGCTGCATACTCCAGTATGGGCCTGACGTACACAGTGTGTACTCACCTAATTGTGGTTGCAGGGGTCGAGACTCAGCTCCTGGCCCCGTGTGTGTGTGTGTGTGTGTGTGTGTGTAACAAGACTAGTCCCAGAGCTGAGACGGGTCACCTAATAAAGAGATAGACTAAAAGAACTAAACCTGATGACTTTTAAAGTTAGAAAGACCAGAAGAGACATAATAACAAAGTAGAAGATACTTAGAAGACTCAGTATACGTAAGCGACATGCATGACTAGATCAAATTATGCACATCAGACGATTTAGTACTAATGAGGGAAAATAGTACAGCAGGAAAAGACGACAGGGAACACGAGACCTTGAAAATCGTAAAGGAATGGTCGGAAAAGTGGCAGTCAGATTTCAACCTCATCAAGTTCAAGGTCACGAAACTCGGGAAAGATGAGCAAGACCAGATAAGGAATATACACTGAGAAGAACAGATGTCATAAACCTTAGTAAAGGAAAAATACTCAGGGGTAAGCACAGCACCGAACATATCACCAGAGGAGCACGTCAGTAGAATAATCGTTGAGGTGAATGCTTTTCTGGCAGGCTTCAAAACAGCACTGAGGTAACTTAACAAAGAGTTATTCAGGACTCTGTGTATGAGGGAGGTCGGCGTGTCACGGAACAGGTAGCACAGAGCTCCCACCTGATCACACCTGCCCAGGAATCACAGAAAGTCAGAAATATTAAAGACAGGTCGGAAGACATGACTCGATCCCTCGCAGTAATAACTTGGTGAGTGCACACACACACACACACACACACACGCACGGAGGGCCCGGGTTCTATTCCCGGAGGGGCGGAAACATTTCGAAGTGTTTCCTTACTCACACACATACATACAACAGGCCTAGTGTCAAATCGACATGTGCCTAGGACAAAATGGTAACTAACACACACACTCACACAGACAAAAAAACATAAACAAACATATGCACATACGTTCTTCAGAGCATCAGATAGTCTGTTTGACCTGTCTTTTTCTCTTTCATCTTTGAATGTCATCTCGATTTGAATTTTATTTTTTGCTACAAGCTGCCCTGTCCAGACGATGACCCCCTGTGTGTGTGTATTCACCTGTTTGTGGTTGCAGGGGTTAATTCATGGCTCTTGGTCCCGCCTCTTCGCTAGTCGCTACTACTCTTGTCCTGCCCCATGAGCTTTGTCATACCTCTTCTTAACTATGTATACATCCTGCCTCCACTACATCACTCTCCAGACTCTTCCACTTTCTAACAACTCTATGACTGAAGAAATACTTCCTAACATCCCTGTGATTCACTTGAGTCTTCAACTTCCAGTTGTGACCCCTAGTTGTTGTGTCCTATCTCTGAAATATCCTGTCCCTATCCACCTTGCCAATTCCTCTCAATATTTTATATGTCGTTATCATGTCCCCCCTATCTCTCCTGTCCTCCAGTGTCGTCAGGTCGATTTCCCTTAACCTCTCCTTGTAGGACATACCCCTTAGCTCCGGGACTAGTCTTGTTGCAAACCTTTGCACTTTCTCTAGCTTCTTTACGTGCTTGGCTAGGTGTGGGTTCCAAACTGGTGCTGCATACTCCAGTATGGGCCTAACGTACACAGTGTGCAGGGTTTTGAACGATTCCTTATTAAGATGTCGGAATGCTGTTCTTAGGTTTGCTAGTCGCCCGTACTGCTGCAGCAGTTATTTGGTTGATGTGCGCCTCAGGAGATGTGCCTGGTGTTATACTCACCCCAAGATCTTTTTCTTTGAGTGAGGTTTGTAGTCTCTGGCCCCTAGACTGTACTCACACATACATATCCACACACAAGTGGGTGTATGTATGTGGGTTTGAGGGGTAGGGGGTCTTCTTGTGTGACCTGGAGGGTCTACCTCTTCAGGTAGACCCTCCAGGTAATAGTGAATTAAGACCCACTGGGACCTCCTGGTGCCTCATTGTTTCAAATAGTAAAACTGTGCTATATTAAAAATAAATCTTAACATTACTATAATAAAAATGACAAAATATATTTCCCCAATAACACGCACATAAACGTTTCACGTCTTAAACTTTCGAACTTTCTAAGGCAAGAAATTTCTTCATTAATAATTTCTCCACATTGACCTTGATCCAGTAAGGAAAGCTGCCCAAAAAGAAGACATAGTCCATCACTCAACAGCTGTCTTTCCAGAAAAAAAAAAAAATACACAGCAAATGGCCCTCTGAGGTGTAACATCGGCACTTCTCCAGAGTGCAGCCACTGTACTTCCCACCTCCAGGACTACAACATCCTCACATCTTCTCTGGAGTGCAGGCACTGTACTTCCCACCTCTAGGACTGCAACAACTCTTCTCCTTCAGAGTGCAGGCACTGTACTTCCCACCTCCAGGACTCAAGTTCGGCTAACGTGTTTACCTTGCACTCTAAGAGCACGTCAATTCTTTTAAACCACTTGTCTCCACTTACCCTAATCCATCAAGCTCACACACGCATTCTGGATACTCATGCCTCTACTACGCAATGCCTCTTTTACACTTTTCCTCCACTTCATTCTATTACCACTTTTACCCCTTAACTCCAAGCTACCCCGGATTTATACACCAGTTGGTGTATAAATACGGGGTTGTTCCAACCTTTCTAAATGCCCAAACAACTCCTCAGCTCTTTGAATAATACCCTTAATAACCATATATTATATATATATATATATATATATATATATATATATATATATATATATATATATATATATATATATATATATATATATATATATATATATATATATATATATATATATATATATATATATATATATATATATATATATATAATATATATATATATATATATATATATATATATATATATATATATATATATATATATATATATATATATATATATATATATATCATGTTTAGTGCAAGCATTCAGTTTCGAGCAGTAGATAACCTTGTTTTAGACTGATGTTTTCCAAACCCGATGTCTGTGGAAAGCATCAGTCTAGAATATACTTAGAAACACTGAGTTCTGTTCATATAATCCGGGTGAATATTTTTTTTAATGGAGTGTAACTGATGTGTTTGGCAACATCATTCAAAATGTTTAGTTTGTCACCTATAATAATTCGCTATGGTACTGGCAGGGTATACACACCATGAGGTGTATGCTTCTTGGTGTATAACACTGATAGATTTCTTTTTCCTTAATTAAGGGATAACAGTGTTCTTGACTGGTGGTGAACAGGTTATACAGACCTAATGACCCTCATGCAGTCGTTATCATTAAAACCTTCATTAGCCAACAAAACTTGAGTACTCAGTACGCCATGTCTCCCACACAATCTTATATCAGAGAAATTCCTAGAATCTTTTTTTTTTTTTAATTTCACATTGTGGTTACGGAGTATCAGCCAGGAGATTCCATCTTCAGGTAGAGCCAGAGAGTGATGTATACTCCTTCTGAACGATGCTCAAGCTGTTTCAACCACAATATTGACTTAGTGAGCACCGCAGGATATACATTCAGGCAAAGACTACTTTTCTTTTGTCTGCTTTGCACGTATGTATATTTTCTTGGCATCTTAGCAGCATTATCATAGTCCTGAGTGCTTCACTCTCAAAAGACAGGGTCACAATTCTTCACTCTTATGGTAAGGTTTTGGCATGAATTCCAGAAATCTCACCTTAGAAATAATTAAGTCTTTATTTTTCAATAACACAGCTTCTATGATCAACCTAAGTGAGCGACGACCCTCAAGGCTACAGAAAGGGGGTTCTTTGACTGAGGGGGCCTCTGGGAACGAGGCTATCATGAATTTTAATTAATCCAGCACTGCGTATATGGGACCTGTCATTTATCCCCTCTACACAAGGTTACAGACGCATACTACCACACAGTCATATTCACGTGACTGTCGACTTGTCACAGCTGACTGCTCACTTCTCACAGCTGACTGCTAACTTCTCACAGCTGACTGCTAACTTCAATACAATTCGTTATCTCCATTTATCTTTTCATTCAGTCTCTTTATAACTGGTCTTCTCAGTGGGTCCCTTTGTGGATAACATAATTAAATTGACCTTTTCAAATGACATCAAAGGCACTCTTTAAAAGTAATACCTTACGACTTACCAACGAGGATTTTTAACAAATTGCTTTTCACCGATGACCTTTTACGACGTTACGACAGCAGCTCAGGAAGCTGAACTCTCTCTCCACCACCTGTAGAGATTACACGTCCACCACGTGTGTTGTACAGGTAAACCACTTAATGTGTTACATACACACATACACACACACAAACACACACACACACAAGCACACACACACACATACAGACACACACAAACACACACACTAAAATGTTCAATTCCCGGCGGGGCCGAAACATTTCGAAGTGTTTCGTACACACACACACACGCATACTTACACACACACACACACACACGCATACTTACACACACACACACACACGCATACTTACACACACACACACACGCATACTTACACACACACACACACACGCATACTTACACACACACACACACACACGCATACTTACACACACACACAAGAGGCTGCTAAGCGAGCTAGATACCTCTAAGGCGATGGGGCCGGATAACATCTCTCCATGGGTCTTGTGAGAGGGAACAGAGGAGCTATGTGTACCACTAACAACAATCTTCAACACATCTATCGAAACAGGGCGACTACCTGAAGTATGGATGACAACAAATGTAGTCCCAATTTTTTTTAAAAAGAGACAAGACATGAACCATTAAACTACAGACCAGTGTCACTGACATGTATAGTATGCAAGGTCATGGAGAAGATTATCAGAAGAAGAGTGGTGGAGCACCTAGCAAGGAATGAGCTTATCAACGACAACCAGCACGGATTTAGGGACGGGAAATCCTGTGTCAGAAACCTACTGGAGTTCTATGACAGGTGACGGCAGTAAGACAAAAGAGAGAGGGGTGGGTAGATTGCGTTTTCTTGGAATGTAAGAAGGCTTTTGACACAGTTCCACACAAGAGATTAGTGCATAAGCTGGAGGACCAGGCAGGGATAACAGGGAAGGCACTGCAATGAATCAGGGAATGCCTGTCAGGAAGACAACAGCGAGTCATGGTACGTGACGAGCTGTCAGAGTGGCGCCTGTGACGAGCTGTTTTTGGTATATGCGAACGACATGATAGAAGGAATAGACTCAGAGAAGTGTCCCTGTTTGCAGATGATGTGAAGTTGATGAGAATTCAATCGGACAAGGACCAGGCGGAACTACAAAGGGATCTGGACAGGCTGCAGGCCTGGTTCAGAAACGGGCTCCTGGAGTTCAACCCCACCAAGTGCAAAGTCATGAAGATTAGGGAAGGGCAAAGAAGACCGCAGACGGAGTACAGTCATGGGGGACCAGAGACTACAAACCTCACTCAGGGAAAAGGATCTTGGGGTGAGTATAACAGTGGGCACATCTCCTGAGGCGCACATCACCCAAATAACTGCTGCAGCATACGGGCGCCTAGCATACCTAAGAACAGCATTCCGACATCTTAATAAGGAATCGTTCAGAACCCTGTACACTGTGTACGTTAGGCCTATATTGGAGCATGCAGCACAAGTTTGGAATCCACACCTAGCTAAGCACGTAAGGAAGCTAGAGAAAGTGCAAAGGTTTGCAACAAGACTAGTCCCGTAGCTAAGGGGCATATCCTACGAGGAGAGGTTAAGGGAAATCGACCTGAAGACACTGGACGACAGGAGAGATAGGGGGGATATGATAACGACATATATAATACTGAGAAGAATTCACAAGGTGGACAGAGACAGGATGTTCCAGAGATGGGACACAGCAACAAGGGGTCACAATTGGAAGTTGAAGACTCAGATGAATCACAGGGATGTTAGGAAGTATTTCTTCAGTCATAGAGTTGTCAGGAAGTGGAATAGTCTGGGAAGTGATGTAGAGGAGGCAGCATCCATACATAGCTTTAAGCAGATGTATGATGAAGCTCATGTAGCAGAAAGAGTGACCTGGTAACGACCAGGGAAGGGGCGGGGCCAGGAGCTGTGAATCGACTTCTGCAACCACAACTAGGTAAGTACACACACACACACACACACACACATATTTATATATTTATTTTATATTAACACAGGCCGTTTCCCACCAAGGCAGGGTGGCCCAAAAAAGAAAAACTTTCACCATCATTCAATCACTGTCTTGCCAGAGGAGCACTTACATTACAGTTATAAAACTGCAATATTTACACCGCCCCTTTAGAATGCAGGCACTGTACTTCCCATCTCTAGGACCTAAGTCCGGCCTGCTGGTTTCCCTGAATCTCTTTATAAACATTACCTTGCTCACACTCCATTCGCTCCTATCTAACACGCTCACGCATGCTTGTTGGAAGTCCAAGCCCTTCGCACACAAAACCTCCTTTATCCCCTCACCTCCACCCCGCCTTCCCTCCACTACAGATTTATACTCTCTCGAAGTCACCAACTCAATAACCCCTCCACAGCAATCTGGATAATAGTTTTGGTAATCCCGCACCTCCTCCTAATTCCCAAACTACGAATTCTCTGCATTATATTCACACCACACATTGACCTCAGACATGATATCTCCACTGCCTTCTCCTTGTTGCAACATTCACCAACCATGGTTTACACCCATATAAGAGTGTTGGTATGACTATACTCTCATACATTCCTCTCTTTGCCTCCATGGACAAAGTTCTTTGTCTCCACAGACTCCTCAGTTCTTTGTCTCCACAGACTCCTCATTGCACCACTCACCTTTTTCCCCTCGTCAATTCTATGATTCTCCTTTTTCTTTCAGAGACGCATCTGCTAACACGACCACTCCTAAATATCTGAATACATTCACCTAAACCATATTCTCTCCCACCAACCTGATATCCAATCTTTCGTTACCTAATTTTTTTTGTTATCCTCATCACCTCACTCTTTCCTATATTCACTTTCAATTTTCTTCTTTTACATACCCTCCCAAATATTCAACCAACCTCTGCAACTTCTCTTCAGAATCTCCCAAAAGCACAGTGTCATCAGCAAAGAGCAACTGTGACAACTCCCACTTTGTGTTAGATTCTTTATCTTTTAATGTCAAACCTCTTCCCAACACAAACGTGTTCACTTCTCTTTCAACCCCATCTATAAATATATTGAACAACCATGGTGACATCACACATACTTGTCCAAGGTCTACTTTTACTGGGAAATAATCTCTCTCCTACATATTCTAACCTGAGCCTCACTATCCTCGTAAAAACTTTTCACTGCTTTCAATAACCTACCTCCTGTTCCATACATTTGCAACATCTGACACATTGATCCCCTATCCACCTTGTCATAAGCCTTTTCCAAATCCATAAATGCCACAAAAATCTCTTTATCCTCATCTAGATACTGTTCGCCTATATGTTACACTATAAACACTTGGTCTGCACACCCTCTACCCTTCCTAAAGCCTCCTTGTTCATCTGCTATCCCACCTTCTGTCTTACTCTTAATTCTTTCAATAATAACTCTCCCATACACTTTACCAGGTATACTCAACAGACTTATTCCCCTATAATTTTTACACTCTCTTTTGTATTCTTTGCCTTTATACAAATGAACTATGCATGCTCTCTGCCAATCCCTAGGTACCTTACCCTCTTTTATGCATTTATTAAATAAAAGCACCAAGCACTCCAAAACTATATCCCCACCTGCTTTTACCATTTATATCTTTATCCCATCAATCCCAGCTGCCTTACCCCCTTTCATTCTACCCACTGCCTCACGAACTTCCCCCACACTCACAACTGGCTCCTCCTCACTCCTACATGATGTTATTCCTCCTTGCCCTATACACGAAATCACAGCTTCCCTATCTTGATCAACATTTAAATATTCCTCAAAATATTCCCTCCACCTTCCCGATACCTTAACTCTCCATTTAATAACTCTCCTCTCCTATTATTAACTAACATATCCATTTGTTCCCTAGGCTTCCTCAACTTATTAATTTCACTCCAAAACTTTTTCTTATTTTCAACAAAATGTTTTGATAGCATCTCACCCACTCTCTCATTTGCTCTTTTACATTCTTCACCACTCTTAACTAACTGCATTTGTCATCCATGATTCTCACTCACCTCCTATTGCATCTCTTTACATTGCTTCACCACTCTCTTAACCTCTCATTTTCTCTCCATATTCTCCTCCCTCCTTGCATCACTTCTACTTTGTAAAAACCTATCATATGCTAACTTTTTCAACCTTCGCTCT
>WNWK01005641.1:90000-92500 GCA_009830355.1 Cherax destructor
GCACGTCAAGTATTAAAACCATATGCCTCCATTCACTCCTATCAAATACGATCACACATGCTTGCTGGAAGTCCAAGCCCCTCGCACACAAAACTTCCTTTACCCCCTCCCTCCAACCTTTCCTAGGCCGACCCCTACCCCGCCTTCCCTCCACTACAGATTTATACACTCTCGAAGTCACTCTGTCTCGTTCCATTCTCTCTACATGTCCAAACCACCTCAACAACCCCTCCTCAGCTCTCTGGACAATCGTTTTGGTGATCCCGCACCTCCTCCTAATTTCCAAACTCCGAATTCTCTGCATTATATTCACACCACACATTGACCTCAGACATGACATCTCCACTGCCTCCAGCCTTCTCCTCGTTGCAACATTCATCACCCATGCTTCACACCCATATAAGAGCGTTGGTATAACTATACTCTCATACATTCCCCTCTTTACTTCCATGGACAAGGTTCTTTGTCTCCACAGACTCCGAAGTGCTCCACTCACCCTTTTCCCCTCATCAATTCTATGATTCACCTCATCCTTCATAGACCCATCCGCCGACATGTCCACTCCCAAATATCTGAATACATTCACCTCCTCCATACTCTCTCCCTCCAATCTGATATCCAATCTTTCGTCACCTATTCTTTTTGTTATCCTCATCACCTTACTCTTTCCTATATTCACTTTCAATTTTCTTCTTTTACACACCCTACCAAATTCATCCACCAACCTCTGCAGCTTCTCTTCAGAATCTCCCAAAAGCACAGTGTCATCAGCAAAAAGCAACTGTGACAACTCCCACTTTGTATTTGCTTCTTTATCTTTTAGCCCAACACCTCTTGCCAAGACCCTCGCATTCACTTCTCTTACAACCCCATCTATAAATATATTGAACAACCACGGTGACATCACACATCCTTGTCTAAGGCCCACTTTTACTGGGAAATAGTCCCTTCCCTCCTACACACTCTAACCTGAGCCTCACTATCCTCATAAAAACTCTTCACTGCTTTCAGTAACCTTCCTCCTATTCCATACACCTGCAACATCTGCCACATTGCCCCCTATCTACCCTATCATACGCCTTTTCCAAATCCATAAATGCCACAAAAACATCTTTACCCTTATCCAAATACTGTTCACCTATATGTTTCACTGTAAACACTTGGTCTACACACCCCTACCTTTCCTAAAGCCCCTTGTTCATCTGCTATCCTGCTTTCTGTTTTACTCTTAATTCTTTCAATAATAACTCTACCATACACTTTACCAGGTACACTCAACAGACTTATTCCCCTATAATTTTTGCACTCTCTTTTGTCCCCTTTGCCTTTATACAAAGGAACAATACACGCTCTCTGCCAATCCCTAGGTACCTTACCCTCTTCCATACATTTATTAAATAATAGCACCAGCCACTCCAAAATTATATCCCCACCTGCTTTTAACATTTCTATCTTTATCCCATCAATCCCAGCTGCCTTACCCCCTTTCATTCTACCCACTGCCTCACGAACTTCCCTACACCCACAACTGGTTCTTCCACACTCCTACAAGATGTTATTCCTCCTTGCCCTACACACGAAATCACAGCTTCCCTGTCTTCATCAACATTTAACAACTCCTCAAAATATTCCCTCCATCTTCCCGATACCTCTAACTCTCCATTTAATAACTATCCTCTCCTATTTTTAACTGTCAAATCCATTTGTTCTCTAGGCTTCCTCAACTTATTAATCTCATTCCAAAACTTTTTCTTATTTTCAACAAAATTTGCTGATATATATATATATATATATATATATATATATATATATATATATATATATATATATATATATATATATATATATATCTGTGTGCTAATAAAATTGATTCGTAGCAGTACACCTCGAGAACACAGTATCAGAAACAGTTCAAACTCTCTGAAATGCACCTTGAATAAGCTGTCCTGTTTTGGTCTTCAAATTACGTAAAAGACTATAATAGACCAGAGGGTGTGCCATCAATACGGAAGGTGAGTGAAGCCACAGTGCCAGCCAGATGCCTATCCACTTCCGCAAATGGATGACGTAGTGGGGGTTCGTGGGCAAGACGAGATTTGTATCAGGTCACTTCAACTGATAGCGCCAGTTAAAGGCCAGTTAAAGGCCAGTTAACGCACTTAAATTCTGCCCTCTTAGTAAATTGACATTATGAGATCTCATTGAAACCTTTAAGAAAGTGAATGGTTTCTATGTAATGAAGCACAAGGAACTATACAAAGAGCAAAGTGAGTCAGTAACTCGAAGCACTGAACTGAAACTTCGGGGCAGGAGATGACGCACAAACGTGACAGATGATTTTTTTGCTAACACCATTATAGGTGAATGGAATAAAATACCTACTAAAGGTGTAAGTGCAAAACCAATTCAGTCAGATACTTTTAAAATGCTTTGTAAATAGAGAAAAAAACAGAAAATTACTTCTACAGAAGCTAACAGAAGTCAATTGATTCCTGACGTT
>WNWK01005641.1:97500-117045 GCA_009830355.1 Cherax destructor
TCTATCCACCGTATTGCGACCTTTTTTATTCTTTGTTCAGTATGTACGTGGAAGGGAGGTGGGGTAAGTCACCTGGGGTTGGCACAGAACCTGCATAGTTCCTTTGTATAAGGGAAAAGGGAGTATAAAAATTATAAGGAAATAATAAACTTGATAAGTAAACAGTGTAATGTGTATGGAATAGTTATTAAAGAAGGTGTCAGGGGTAAAACAGTAAAGATGATTACAAAGGAATAAGGAAGATGTGTAGACCAAGAGTTTACAATACAGCATATACTGTAAGTAACCTGTACTTAAACATGGGTATGGAGCTCTTCTAATCTTTAAAGAGGCTTATGACTGAGTGAATAAGGAAGCAACGTGGCAGATGTTGCAAGTACATGCAATAGGAGGTAAGTTGTTTAAAGCATTTGAGAGCTTTTATGCAGATACTGAGTCTCAGGTTAGGTTATGTAAGACAAGAGTAAATAGAGCATAAGTAAGAAGTATAAAATGGGTATGAGTCTAATTAAAGAGATGATGAGAGAATAAGAAGAAGGGAGATGATGAGAAGAAAGAATGAAAGAGAGAGAAGATGTTTAAGAAATGAGAGTTATGAGAATGAGAGAGAGAGAGAGAGAGAGAGAGAGTGGGAGATTATTTACCATTGAAAATAAGTCTTTGACAGGAATATGTGATGTCAACATGGTTGTTTAATATTATTTATAGATAATGTTGTGGAGAAGAGTGGGATTGAAAGGTGATTAATGTGATACGATGTGGAAGTTGCCACAGTTACTCTATGCTGATGACACAACTCTTTTTGAAGATTCTGAAGAGAAGTTCCAAAGGTTGGTGGAGGAGTTTGGGAGAATATGTAAAAGAAGGAAATTAAAAGTGAACGCACGAAAGAGGAAGCTGATGAAAGTATCCAAAGCTCTGGCATAAAGTATTGGATATCAGATTGGAAGGAGTAAGGAAGTACTTCTTGTAGATTCGCCGGTACATCCGGCCCGGGTCTTCTCCAGATGGTGACCCGGCCCGGGTCTTCTCCAGATGGTGACCCGGCCCGGGTCTTCTCCAGATGGTGACCCGCCGATAGGGAGGTAGTGAAGGAATTTAGATATTTGGGTGTGGATGTATTTGAAGATGGGTATGTGAAAGACGAAATGAGCCGTGGAATAGACGAGGAGAAAAAGGTGTGATAAGGCGTCTATGAAAAGAAACTTTATCGGTGGAGGCAAAAAAAATCTGAAGGTATCAACACTTTTACATGGGTATCAGTCATAGGCTTTAAGGCTGACAGCGAGAGGGAGGCTGGAGGCAGTGGAGATGTCACGTTTGAGGGCGATCTATTAGGTGAATATTATGCTGAGAACTTGCAGTGTAGAAATTAGTGTAGAACTGAGAGAACTGAATTGTTGTTGATGTGTTAAAATCTGGAGAAGAGGGAAGGAGGGGTGGAGATTGTTCAGGATACACACACACACACACACACACACACACACACACACACACACACACCCACACACACAAATACACACACACACACACATACACACACACACACACACACACACACACACACACACACACACACACACACACGGTTTCAGGGAAGGAAAATCCTGAGTCACAAACCTACTGGAGATTTATGACAAGGTAAAGTAAAACAAAAGAGAGAGGGGTGGGTAGACTGCATTTTCTTGGACTGCAAGAACGCTTTCGACGCAGTTCCACACAAGAGATTAGTGCAAAAGCTAGAGGATCAGGCACTCATAGCAGGAAAGGAACTGCAATGGATCACAGAATACCTGACAGGGAGGCAACAATGAGTCATGGTACGTGAAAAGGTGTCTGAATGGGTGTCTGTGACGAGCGGGGTTTCACAGCGGTCAGTCGTAGGACCGGTGCTGTTTCTGGTATATGTGAATGACATGCCGGAAGGGGCATGTTCGCAAATTATGTGAAGTTAAAGAGGAAAATTAAATCGGATGGCGATCAGACAGGACTACAAAGAGACCTGGACAGGCTGCAAGCCTGATCCAGCAACTGGCTCCTAGAATTTACCCCACCAAATGCAAAGTCATGAAGATCAGGGAAGGGCAAAGAAGACCAAAGACAGAGTACAGTCTAGGGGGCCAGAGACTGCAAACCTCACTCAGTGATAAGGATCTTGGGGTGAGTATAACACCGAGCACATCTCCTTAGACGCACATCAACAAGATAACTGCTGCATCATATGGGGGCCTGGCAAACCTAAAAATAGCGTTCCGATACCTCAGTAAAGAATCGTTGAAGACACTATACACCATGTACGTCAGGCACATATTGGAGTACGCAGCACCAGTTTGGAACCCTCACCAGGTCAAGCACGTCAAGAAATTAGAGAAAGTGCAAAGGTTTGCAACAAGACTAGTCCCAGAGCTAAGGGAAATGTCCTACGAAGAAAGGTTAAGGAAAATCTGCCTGACGACACTGGAGGACAGGAGGGATAGAGGGGACATTATAATGACATATAAAATACTGCGAGGAATTGACAAGGTGGACAAAGACAGGATGTTCCAGAGATGGGTCACAACAACAAGGGGACACAATTGGATGCTGAAGACTCAGATGAACCACAGGGATGTTAGGAAGCATTTCTTCAGTCACAGAGTTGTCATAAAGTGGAATAGTCTGGCAAGTGATGTAGTGGAGGCAGGATCCATACATAGTTTTAAGAAGAGGTATGAAGAGTGATCTAATAGCGATCTGTGAAGAAACGAAGCCAGGAGCTATGAATCAACCCCTGCAACCACAATAAGGTGAGTACACACACACAAAAAACAATGCAATTATCCACCTGACAAAAAACAAACAATAAAAGAATTATACAAACAATCACCGTCGTTTTACCCTACCTGGAATTTAATGCAAATTTTATTTAAAAAAAAATAATATTTCGAATATTAAACGAGCACAAACAGTGACGAGGCGGACTCAAAAAAACAATATATAAAAAAAGATACTAAATCTAAATACCCAAATACAGACACGTACAGAATTGACTACAATGTTATAATATCGCCAAAATAATGTTTGGCTCGCCAAATTTACCGTATTTTTTCCTTGTTCCTTATTCATAGCTTCGCGTCGATCTGAATAATTTTTGTGAAGGTCGTCGCTTCTTTCTTTCTCCTTCGTTCAATGTTTAATCTGCAGATCGTGAGGTGGGGGAGAGAGGAGGGGAGGGAGTGTGAGGGAGGGGTGAGGGAAAGGAGGGTAGGGAGTGTGAGGGCAGGGTGAGGGAGAGAGGAGGGAGGGAGTGTGAGGGAGGGTGAGGGAGAGAGTGAGGGTAGGGAGTGGAGGCAGGGTGAGGGAGAGAGTGAGGGAGGAGTGTAGGGGAGGGGTGAGGGAGAGAGTGAGGGAGGGAGGTGAGGGGGAGGGGTGAGGGAGAGAGTGAAGGGAGGGAGTGTGAGGGGAGGGTGAGAAAGAGAGTGGGGGAGGGAGGTGAGGGGAGGGGGTGAGGGAGGGGAGGGAGAGAGTGAGGGTAAGGAGTGTGAGGGGCAGGGGTGAGGGAGAGAGTGAGGGAGGGAGTGTGAGGGGAGGGTGAGGGAGAGAGTGAGGGTAGGGAGTGTGAGGGGCAGGGGTGAGGGAGAGAGTGAGGGAGGGAGTGGAGTGGGAGGGTGAGGAGAGAGTGAGGGTAGGGAGTGTGAGTGGGAGGGGTGAGGGAGAGAGTGAGGGTAGGGAGTGTGAGGGGCAGGGGTGAGGGAGAGAGGAGGGAGGGAGTGTGAGGGGAGGGGTGAGGGAGAGAGTGAGGGGAGGGAGTGTGAGGGGGAGGGTGAGGGAGAGAGTGAGGGAGAGGGAGTGTGAAGGGAGGGTGAGAAAGAGAGTGAGGGGAGGGAGGAGGGGGAGGGGTGAGGGGGCGGGGTGAGGGAGAGAGGAGGGTGAGGAGGGGGTGAGGGGCAGGGGTGAGGAGAGAGAGTGAGGAGGAGGTGAGGGGAGGGTGAGGGAGAGAGGAGGGTAGGGAGTGTGAGGGGCAGGGGTGAGGGAGAGAGTGAGGGGAGGGAGTGTGAGTGGAGGGTGAGGGAGAGAGTGAGGGTAGGGAGGTGAGGAGGGGTGAGGAGAGAGTGAGGGTAGGGAGTGTGAGGGGCAGGGTGAGGGAGAGAGTGAGGGAGGGAGTGTGAGGGGAGGGGTGAGGGAGAGAGTGAGGGTAAGGGAGTGTGAGGGGCAGGGTGAGGGAGAGAGTGAGGGGAGAGGGTAGGGAGGGGTGAGGGGAGGTGAGGGAGAGGAGGTGGAGGGGAGGGAGTGGAGGGAGGGGTGAGGGAGAGAGTGAGGGAGGGATGTGAGGGATGGAGGTGTGAGGAGAGTGAGGAGAGAGTGAGGAGAGAGGAGGATGAGAGAGAGAGAGAGAGAGAGAGAGAGAGAGAGAGAGAGAGAGGAGTGAGAGAGTGATGGGAGTTAGTGAGAGCGAAGGAGAGAGAGTGAGAGGGAGGGGTGAGGGAGGAGTGGGTGGGGTGAGGGAGAAGTGGGAGGGGTGAGGGAGGAGCTGCCTCTCCAACCCTGAATAAGATGCAAATAATATCTATGGATAGAAAAATCTGAACGACATAGAAATGGCCACCTAAGGAAGAAAGGAAGGAATGAAGGTAGGAAGGAAATACGAAATGAAGGTAGGAAGGAAGAAATGAAGTAAGAAATGAAGGTAGGAAGGAAGGAATGAAGGTAGGAAGGAAGAAATGAAGGTAGGAAGGAAGGAATGAAGGTAGGAAGGAAGGAAGAAATGAAAGAATGAAGGAAAGTAGGAAGGAAGAAATGAAAGAATGAAGGAAGACAGGAAGGAAGGGAGAAATGAAAGAAGGAAAGAAGGTAGGAAGGAAGGAAGGAGTAAACGAACGAGGGTAGTCAGGTAGGAAAGTAGAAAGGAAGTGAGGGAGAAACGAATGACAAACGGCTGAATTAATTTAAAAAAAAAAAGAGAAAGAGAAGGAATGGATAAAAAGAGATAATGAGAGAGAAATTGAAATAGAATTCGAATGCATCGTTCTCACACAAGAATTATTCTCATTCATTTAATGAAAGAAAACATTCTTGATTATATTTTTAAATTGATATATATATATATATATATATATATATATATATATATATATATATATATATATATATATATATATATATATATATATATCGTGCCGAATAGGTAAAACTTGCTATTTTGGCTTAAATACAGACAGACAAAGACAGACAGACAAAGGCTTTTGATAGAGTACCGCACCAGAGAATAGCAACGCTCTTCTTGCCGAATAAGGCAAGCGAAAATTTGTGTATGCAATAATTTCGCAAAAATCATTCTGAACCTATGGAAAAAAAATATATTTCATTGTGTTTGTCTAGGAATATTTTATTTAATTCAACGTATATACGCGAATTCTTTATTAATAAATTTAAATGGGCTGTCAATATTCCCTTCATGACGCTTTTTTTTTATTTGTCCTCGTTTTTTTTCAGATCCAACTGACGCCAAAGACTTGGCGTTATATATTTCATATATTTCTGCTTGTGCTCATTTGGAATTTGTTGTGGAGTGAGTTATCTCTGGCGCAGAGTTGTGGTCACGTGTTACAACAATTGCTTCACGTATTAATGGTATCCTACAAGGAAAGGTTGATGAGTAAGACACGTGTGCAACACTTAGGCAGCTTTAAAAGACCGTAACGTTTATCCCGGGTTGAAGACTTCATCAGTCGCATGCACAGGTGAAGCCTTATCAGGTGCTCCTCTTTGTCGCGGGAGTTGCTGAGACGTATGTTATCTAACGTAGTCTGCTTCGTTCTCCACTAATATTGAGAGAGAGAGACAGAGAGAGAGAGAGAGAGAGAGAGAGAGAGAGAGAGAGGAGAGAGAGAGAGAGAGAGAGAGAGAGAGAGTGAAGAGAGAGAGAAGAGAAGAGAGAGAGAGAGAGAGAGAGAGAGAGAGAGAGAGAGAGAGAGAGAGAGAGAGAGAAAGAGTGAGAGAGAGAGAGAGAGAGAGAGAGAGAGATCATGTCACTCTGCACTAACCCGTAATCACATTAAACAAAGCCGCGAGGGAAATCAGGCCAAACCCATATTCATTTCGACAAGCGATTTCGTTCTCTCATGCAAATTAAACGTGTTTTTTTACCACTTCACCAAAGCAGAAAATTATGATGGAAAACCAGAAAACGTGAGAGAGAGAGAGAGAGAGAGAGAGAGAGAGAGAGAGAGAGAAACCTGGTTGAACTAGCTCAAAAAAAATCCTTTGTCACCAAATAATTTCAGCGAATTGTTGATAACGCCAATGTGATCCAGTCAAAACTTTTAATTGTTTTAACATATATATGTATACAAACACAAACACACACAATATATATATATATATATATATATATATATATATATATATATATATATATATATATATATATATATATATATATATATATATATATATATATGTGCAATAAGATGACGGGTGATATCACAATATGCAGAACAACAACTCTGAAAAGAATAGTGAAGTTCCAAGTGATTTCGTAATTTATCACATTATCAAGGAACTATAAAAATGAAATTAAGACACATGTGCAACATCTGGGTATCTTTATTGTAGACGTTTCGCCATCCAGTGGCTTTATCAATACAAATTCTAGGCCATAATTTGAAGACAGTAGAACTATGTACAGAAGATGAGGTGGTCAGTCCCTCGGCCTTGAAGTTGTTGTGAAGAACACCGAAGTCCACGACTTCGGTGTTCTTCACACCTTACACACGTACTTCTAGAAATAAATATTATTATTATTATTATAACAAGGGGATTATGGCACAAAACACACACACACACATAACACTTTGTCTGACTTTTCTGGATAAACCTAAGCAATTTACACACATGTTAAATTATGCCTGATAATTGTGCTAATGTGTACCTGTACCTAAATTAACTTAGGCAACTACTGGGAGACACACGACCAACCCCTCTCTCTTGAACTACTGGGAGACACACGACCAACCCCCTCTCTCTTGAACTACTGGGAGACACACGACCAACCCCTATCTCTTGAACTACTGGAGCACACGACCAACCCCTCTTGAACACTGGGAGACACACGACCAACCCTCTCTTGAACTACTGGGAGACACACGACCAAACCCTCTCTCTTGAACTACTGGGAGACACACGACCAACCCTCTCTTGAACTACTGGGAGACACACGACCAACCCCCCTCTCTTGAACTACTGGGAGACACACGACCAACCCCTCTCTTGAACTACTGGGAGACACACGACCAACCCCTCTCTCTTGAACTACTGGGAGACACACGACCAACCTCCCTCTCTTGAACTACTGGGAGACACACAAACCCCCTCTCTCTTGAACTACTGGGGACACACGACCAACCCCTCTCTTGAACTACTGGGAGACACACGACCAACCCTCTCTTGAACTACTGGGAGACACACGACCAACCCCTCTCTTGAACTACTGGGAGACACACGACCAACCCCTCTCTTGAACTACTGGGAGACACACGACCAACCCCTCTCTTGAACTACTGGGAGACACACGACCAACCCTCTCTTGAACTACTGGGAGACACACGACCAACCCCCCTCTCTTGAACTACTGGGAGACACACGACCAACCCCCTCTCTTGAACTACTGGGAGACACACGACCAACCCCTCTCTTGAACTACTGGGAGACACACGACCAACCCCCTCTCTTGAACTACTGGGAGACACACGACCAACCCCCTCTTGAACTACTGGGAGACACACGACCAACCCCTCTCTTGAACTACTGGGAGACACACGACCAACCCCTCTCTTGAACTACTGGGAGACACACGACCAACCCCTCTCTTGAACTACTGGGAGACACACGACCAACCCTCTCTTGAACTACTGGAGACACACGACCAACCCTCTCTTGAACTACTGGGAGACACACGACCAACCCCTCTCTTGAACTACTGGAGACACACGACCAACCCCTCTCTTGAACTACTGGGAGACACACGACCAACCCCTCTCTTGAACTACTGGAGACACACGACCAACCCCCTCTCTTGAACTACTGGGAGACACACGACCAACCCTCTCTTGAACTACTGGGAGACACACGACCAACCCCTCTCTCTGAACTACTGGGAGACACACGACCAACCCCTCTCTTGAACTACTGGGAGACACACGACCAACCCTCTCTTGAACTACTGGGAGACACACGACCAACCCTCTCTCTTGAACTACTGGGAGACACACGACCAACCCTCTCTTGAACTACTGGGAGACACACGACCAACCCCTCTCTTGAACTACTGGGAGACACACGACCAACCCCTCTCTTGAACTACTGGGAGACACACGACCAACCTCTCTCTTGAACTACTGGGAGACACACGACCAACCCCTCTCTTGAACTACTGGGAGACACACGACCAACCCCCCTCTCTTGAACTACTGGGAGACACACGACCAACCCCTCTCTTGAACTACTGGGAGACACACGACCAACCCTCCTCTTGAACTACTGGGAGACACACGACCAACCCCTCTCTTGAACTACTGGGAGACACACGACCAACCCCTCTCTTGAACTACTGGGAGACACACACCAACCCCTCTCTTGAACTACTGGGAGACACACGACCAACCCCTCTCTTGAACTACTGGGAGACACACACCAACCCCCTCTCTTGAACTACTGGGAGACACACGACCAACCCCCCTCTCTTGAACTACTGGGAGACACACGACCAACCCCCCTCTCTTGAACTACTGGGAGACACACGACCAAACCCTCTCTTGAACTACTGGGAGACACACGACCAACCCCTCTCTTGAACTACTGGGAGACACACGACCAACCCCTCTCTTGAACTACTGGGAGACACACGACCAACCCCCTCTCTTGAACTACTGGGAGACACACACCAACCCCCTCTCTTGAACTACTGGGAGACACACGACCACCCTCCCTTGAACTACTGGGAAACACTCGACCCTCCCTCCCTTGAACTACTGGGAGACACACGACCAACCCCCCTCTCTTGAACTACTGGGAGACACACGACCAAACCCTCTCTCTTGAACTACTGGGAGACACACGACCAAACCCCTCTCTCTTGAACTACTGGGAGACACACGAACCCTCCCTCCCTTGAACTACTGGGAGACACACGACCAACCCCCTCTCTTGAACTACTGGGAGACACACGACCAACCCCCCCTCTCTTGAACTACTGGGAGACACACGACCAACCCCTCTCTTGAACTACTGGGAGACACACGACCAACCCCTCTCTTGAACTACTGGGAGACACACGACACCCCCCTCCTCTTGAACTACTGGGAGACACACGACCAACCCCTCTCTTGAACTACTGGGAGACACACGAACCATCCCTCCCTTGAACTACTGGGAGACACACGAACCCCTCCCCTCCTTTGAACAACTGGGAGACACACGAACCTCCCCTCCCTTGAACTACTGGGAGACACACGAACCCCCCTTGAACTACTGGGAGACACGACCAACCCTCTCTGAACTACTGGGAGACACACGACCCCCTCCCTTGAACTACTGGGAGACACACGACCCCCTCCTTGAACTACTGGGAGACACACGACCACCCCCTCCCTTGAACTACTGGGAGACACACGACCCCCCTCCCTTGAACTACTGGGAGACACACGACCCCCTCCCTTGAACTACTGGGAGACACGAATAAAAATGAAGCAAATATCAAGTATAGGTTAACAGAGGTCCTAATGTTTGTGCAGAATCACAACATTTAAAGCAAATTTGGTTTAAGATCATGTACAATGACCTTAATTATGGTGTATGTGTGTGTGTGTGTGTGTGTGTGTGTGCTCACCTATTTGTGGTTGCAGGGGTCGATTCATAGCTCCTGGCCCCGCCTCTTCACTGATCGCTACTAGGTTCTCTCTTTCCCTGATGCGTGTGTGTGTGTGTGTGTGTGTGTGTGTGTGTGTGTGTGTGTGTGTGTTTGACTTTCTCGCACTGTAGTGTTGCCTGTCGATGGTTATTTGCTCTGAAAATACAGAATCAGGCAACAAGCGCCTCTCTCTCTCCACTTACTCAACCATCCCTTTTTCTAATCCCTTTCTTTCTCCACTCCTATTTTCTTCCTCTCTTCTTGTTGTTGCTACTTTTGTTGTTATTGTTTCTTATTATTATTCTTCGTCTTCCTTTTCTTCTTCTTCTTTTTCTTTTTCTTCTTGAGATACACACACACACACACACACACACACACACACACACACACACACACACACACACAACACACACACACAACACACACACACACAACACACACACACACACACACACACACACACACACACACACACACACATACACACACACACACACACACACACACAACACACACACACACACACACATACACACACACACACACACAACACACACACACACATACACACACACACAAATAGTTGAAATATTGAAAGGAGAATAAATATAATTGAATAAAGATAGATGAACAACGAAAGATCATTGAAGATAGATAACTGAAGATAGTTAAATGAAGATAAATGAAAATAGTTGGATACAGAGGAGTAAATAAAGGTAGATTAGTAACTACGACGAAAGAAAATAGAGGAATAATAATAGGTGAATAAAGAATGGTAAGTAAAGCTAAATGAATAAATAAACATAATTTACGAGGACTAGAACCGCGGCAGCTGCAGGCAACAGTTTATTCAATGACTGGTTTATTATGACTTATCATGGGGTTTATAAGTGAATAAAGATGGGTGAGTAAAGATAAATGAGTAAACAGAGGTGAAAACAACGAATTTAACGTTGACAGGTGAATGCAAGGACACTACAAGCGTAGTTCTGCTTCCGTTGCTTCAAACGGGTAACTGAACGCGGGTTCTCAGTCAGACCAACAGTATGCAAAGTAAACTCAATATCAACGGGGAATTGAAAACTGCTAGCGCGTGGTAGGAGGCGTTAGTGCAAACAACACATTTATGGATGTAAACATGGCAAACAAACAGCTGGTGGGGGGGTGCCCGCTTCCTGCTTAGCGAGGTGGCCCACTTCAACACCAATTATGGCCCTAAACAGCTGGTTCAATTTCATTTCCCTGGTGTCTAGGATAGGAGACTAGATTCTGATTTATGTGACTGGAGAAGAAGGCTGCATGAACGGTGCGGTGCGCTACGTAATTTAGGAAGGTACGGTTGTTGGTTGGTTCAAAAGAACGGTTTCGAAATTACAGTTACGGTATTTCTAACTGGAACCTAAACTGTAGGAAAAAAGGGTATCGTCCTTGCCGTACTGCCTCGCCGAGGAACTGTAATCTCTCTCTCTCTCTCTCTCTCTCTCTCTCTCTCTCTCTCTCTCTCTCTCTCTTCTCTCTCTTCTCTCTCTCCCTTCTCAGTACATAGTATGATATGACATATACCTTCTCTATGTATTTGTTGTCCACCATACGCAACCGGAGCTGAGATTCGATCCCAGTAACCACAAATAAGTGATTATACACACACACACCACAAAGAGGATGAATTCATTTATTCAATAAATGAACCCTTCCTTGCTAGGATGATGGTATATGCAGCTCTGTAGAGCACCTCGTTGAGCACATTGTATCTTGTTTACTCTGAAGCATCCACCTCACAGCTGTGAATGTCACCCTCTCTCTCTCTCTCTCTCTCTCTCTCTCTCTCTCTCTCTCTCTCTCTCTCTCTCTCTCTTATCCCCTCAGAACATAGTATGATATGACATATACTTCTCTCTCTCTCTCTCTCTCTCTCTCTCTCTCTCTCTCTCTCTCTCTCTCTCTCATTTTCACATTACAAATTACTATCTATTTTTTTTAACATTTTACACCCTTGCTTTTATTTTTTATCTTGTTTGAAAGGCTTAACCCACTCGTCAAAATTTCTTCCTGGATTTACCAAATATTTTTTCTTAATGGCCGTTTTACATTTTTTTTATTAACACATAGGCCGTTTCCCACCAAGGCAGGGTGGCCTGACAAAGAAAAACTTTCATCATCATTCACTCCATCACTGTCTTGCCAGAGGCGTTCTTACACTACAGTTATAATACTGCAACATTAACACCCCTCCTTCAGAGTGTAGACACTGTACTTCCCATCTCCAGGAATCAAGTCCGGCCTGACGGTTTCCCTGAAACCCTTCATAAATGTTACCTTGCCTACACTCCAACAGCACGTCAAGTCCTAAAAATCATTTGTCTCCATTCGCTCCTATCTAACACGCTCATGCATGCTTGCTGGAAGTCCAAGCCCCTCGCCCACAAAACCTCCTTTACCCCCTCCCTCCAACCTTTTCTAGGCCGATCCCTACCCCGCCTTCCCTCCACTACAGATTTATACACTCTCGAAGTCATTCTATTTTGTTTCATCCTCTCTATATGTCTAAACCATTCAATAACTCTTCCTCAGCTCACTGGATAATAGTTTTGGTAATCCCGCACCTCCTCCTAATCTCCAAACTACGGATTCTCTGCATTATATTCACACCACACATTGCCCTCAGACATGACATCTCCACTGCCTCCAGCCTTCTCCTTGTTGCAACATTCACAACCCATGTCTCACACCCATACAAGAGTGTTGGTATAACTATACTCTCATACATTCCCCTCTTTGCTTTCATGGATAAAGTTCTCTGTCTCCACAAGTTCCTCAGTGCACCACTCACCTTTTTCCCCTCGTTAATTCTATGATTCATCTTATCCTTCATATACCCATCTGATGACACATCCACTCCCAAATATCTGAACACATTCACCTCCTCCATACTCTCTCCCTCCAATCTGATATCCAATCTTCCGTTATCTAATTTTTTTGTTATCCCCATCACCTTACTCTTTCCTATATTCACTTTTAATTTCCTTCTTTTACATACCCTACGAAACTCATCCACCAACCTCTGCAACTTTTCTTCAGAATCCACCAAAAGCACAGTGTCATCAGCAAAGAGCAACTGTGACATCTCCCACTTTTTGTTAGATTCTTTATCTTTTAACCTCACACCTCTTACCGTTTTACATATACAGTTGTAAACAGAGACACATATGCGGTATAATGATCCTCTTTATCGACAACGTTTCGCCCACCCAGTGGGATTTTCTAACCTCAGAGGAAATGGAGTAAGGAGTGGGCCTTTTCAAGGCTACTGGGGACATGATAACGCCCTTTGCATGGACGAAAAGTTGTAAATATGAATCTCCGTGTCTCTATTTTCATCGTGTTAGCATTAAGTTTATTTAGGCACAGGTTCACATAAGTACAACTACCATACATAACTGTACAAAATTGTACATAAGTACAATTATCATACATAGCCTGAGGCCTGGTCATGGACAGGGCCGCGGGGGTGCTGTCCCCCGGAACACCCTGCAGGTTGGTAGACGAGTAGTGAAAATTACCTTGGATAACCACCAAAAAATCTTCCATACTCAGGTGTATATGTATATATATATATTGAAGCACATGTATGTTTAATTTTATATTTAGTCAGATAATCCGGCGTTCATTAATCCTGGTCCACTGAAGCTCGTTCCCGTGCTGGTTCAGCCAAAATATTCACAGTTGAAGCGAATTCACAGATGGCCTGAGGGCTCCACGAGGCAAGGGAGAGACGAGACTCTCCAGGGAAAAGTGCGTCTGTGAGGGGAAAGTGAGAGAGTGAAAGTGATGGGGCATCAGATATATAGTGAGGGAGAGTAATAAATTCAACTGCGGCAGAATACCTGGTAAATACTGATAAATATTAATTGTTCAGAGAGTAATAGAGAGAAGTGAGACGGAATAGGTGAACTTTTTATGAAAAATCGTGTCACTGTGTGTACAACATGTTCTACTCACCTATTTTATAGTGGCAAGAGCAGAGCTTAAACCCCTGTGTGTCAGTCAGCACAATGAGTAGTGGAGGCTCGATCCTCCGTCCCATAACAGCGAGACAGACATGGCACAACCTATGGTAATCAGATAACTATGCCCTGTGGTGCTTGCTCATACATGGCACCATCTTCCTATGGAAATCAGGTGAAAAAGTGTTCATAGTGTTCCATACATGTAATTAAAAACTAACCATTTTTCTTCCCAGGCTGCGAGCCCAGTAAGTGGACTAACACTTGACACTTTTTCTTGACTACTAATTGAACAAGAACACAAGGAGTAGAGAGACCCGCCACACGTTTCTCGTTCTCAACAAGAACCCAACACATACATATCCTACCAGTACCTCCTAACACCTGTGTCGCAGCTCACCTCTGTTAGTACTCCTTCATACGTACTCAACAAGATGTATTGATCTAGTTGTATTCACTTAGTTGTATTCAACTGGTTGTACTCACCTAGGAATTCTAAGCTGCACTCATCTTTTTTTGTGGTTATAAGGATTGAGTCTCAGCTTTTGGTCCTGCCTCTCAGACTGTCCTGAGCCCTGTCATACCTGTTCTTAAAGCTAAGTAGGAATCCTGCCTCTACTACTTGTCTGTTATGATGTGTGTAAGTGCTCACTGAGCTGTGCTTGTGGGAGTCGATACATAGCTCCTGGTCCCGAGATATATATGTGTGTGTGTACTCACCTGATTGTACCCAGCTAATTGTAGTTGCAGGGGTCGATTCATAGCTCCTGGCCCCGCCTCTTCACTGGTCGCTACTAGATCCTCTCTCTCCCCCTGCTCCATGAGCTTTATCATACCTCTTCTTAAAACTATGTATGGATCCTGCCTCCACTGCATCACGTTCCAGACTATTTCACTTCCTGACAACTCTATAACTGAAGAAATCCTTCTTTACATCCCTGTGACTCATCTGGGTCCATGTCTGAAACATCCTGTACCTATCCACCTTGTCAATTCCTCTCATATAATTTATATGTAGTTATCATGTCCCCCCTATACTCCAGTGTCGTCAGATCGATTTCCCCTAACCTTTCGTCGTAGGACATGCCCCTTAGCTCCGGGACTAGTGTCGTTGCAAACCTTTGCACTTTCTCTAATTTCAAGACGTGCTTGAACAGGTGTGGGTTCCAAACTGGTGCTGCATACTCCAGTATGGGACTGACGTACACGGTATGTAAAGTCCTGAACGATTCCTTACTGAGGTGCCGGAACGCTATTCTTAGGTTTGCTAATCGCCCTTATGTTGCAGCAATTATTTGGTTGATGTGCGACTCAGAAGATGTGCTCGGTGTTATACTCACCCCAAGATCCTTTTCCTTGAGTAAGGTTTGCAGACTTTGGCCCCCTGAACTGTACTCTGTCTGCAGTCTTTTTTGCCCTTCCCAGATCTTCATGACTTTGCACTTGGTTGGGTTAAACTCTAGGAGTCAGTTGCTGATCCCTTTGTGGTTCTGGCTGATCCTCGTCCGACTGAGTTCTTTTCATTAGCTTCACATCGTCTGCAAACAGGGACACTTCTGAATCTATTCCTTCCGTCATGTCATTCACATAGACCAGAAACAGAACCGGTCCTAGGACTGACTCCTTTGCAACCTCCCTTGTCACAGGCGCCCACTCTAACATCTCGTCACGTACCCTGACTCGTTGCCTCCCTGTCAGGTATTCTCTGATCCACTGCAGTGTCTTCCCTGTTATACTTGCTTTGTCCTCCAGCTTTTGCACTTATCTTTTGTGTAGAACTGTGTCAAAAGCCTCCTTACAGTCAAGAAAACGCACTCTACCGCCCTCTCTTCTTGTTTTACTCCCGTCACCTTGTCATAAAACTCCAGTAGATTTGTGACACAGCATTTCCCTTCCCTGAAACCATGCTGGTTGTCGTAAATAAGCTCATTACTTTCTAGGTGCTTCACTACTCTTCTCCTGATAATATGTGTGTGTGTGTGTGTGTGTGTGTGTGTGTGTGTGTGTGTGAGTGTGTGTGTGTGTGTGTGTGTGTGTGTGTGTGTGTGAGTGCGTGTGTAGTCCTCCTCCTCTTCTTCTTCCTCCTCATTTTCTTCTCCTTCCTTCTCCTCTTCCTCGTCTTCCTCACACGTAAACAGGCAGCATAGTAGAGGCGTGCGTGGCAAGCTTCCTAATAGGATTACTCTGCCTCCCTGCCTCCCCTGCCTCCCTGCCTCCTTTCTCCCTGCCTCCCTTTCCTCCCTGTCTCCCTGCCTCCTGCCTCCTCCTCCCTGCCTCCCTGCCTCCCTGCTTGTCCTACCTCCATTCTACCTTTCTGCTCGCTTCACTCTCTCTCCTGAATTCTCCTTGCTCTGTTGTTCCCTGCCTCTTCCTGTTGTCCTTGCCTCTTGTTCTCCTGCTGTCATCTGTCTCCTTGTCTCCCTGTCCGCCTCCTGTTCCTGCCTGCCTGCCTTAGCCTCCTCCTCTCTTCTTCCTCCTCCTCCTCCTTCCTTCTCCTCTTCCTCTCTTCCTCCCTGCCTCGCAGCTCTGCCTCGGCAGCTCCTTCATGTACTCCTGCCTCCCTGCCTCCTCGCCTCCCCTGCCTCCCTGCCTCCCTGCCTCCTCCCTGCCTCCCTGCCTCCTCCTCTCCTGCCTCCCTCCTCTCTGTCTCCCTCTCTCCTTCCTCCTCCTGTCCTCCTTCCATCTCTAACCATTTCTCTCAGTCTCTCTCAGCATTCTCCTCTCTCTCTTTCCTCCCTCCTCTTCCTGTTCCCTTCCTTTTCTTCCTGCTTCATTCTCTCCTTAGCTCCTCTCTTCTTTCCAACCTCCCCTTTCCCTACCTGCCTCCTTCAGCTCTTCCTTTTCCTACTCCTGCCTCTTCATCCTCCTTCCTTTCCTCCCTCCCTGCCTCCTCCAGACCCTCCTTCCCTCCTCCTTCAGACCCTCCTTCCCTCCTGCCTCCTTCAGACCCTCCTTCCCTCCCTCCCTGCCTCCTTCAGACCCTCCTCCTCCTCCTGCCTTATTCAGACCCTCCTTCCTCCTCCCTGCCTCCTTCAGACCCTCCTTCCCTGCCTCCTTCAGACCCTTCCTTCCCTGCCTCCTTCAGACCCTCCTTCCCTCCCTCCTGCCTCCTTCAGACCCTCCTTCCCTCCCTCCCTGCCTCCTTCAGACCCTCCTTCCCTCCCTCCCTGCCTCCTTCAGACCTCCTTCTCTCCTCCTGCCTCCTTCAGACCCTCCTTCCTCCCTCCTGCCTTTCAGACCCTCCTTCCCTGCCTCTTCAGACCCTCCTTCCTCCTCCCTGCCTCCTTCAGACCCTCCTTCCTCCTCCTGCCTCCTTCAGACCCTCCTTCCTCCTCCTGCCTCCTTCAGACCCTCCTTCCTCCTCCCTGCCTCCTTCAGACCCTCCTTCCCTCCCTCCCTGCCTCCTTCAGACCCTCCTTCCCTCCCTCCCTGCCTCCTTCAGACCCTCCTTCCCTCCCTCCCTGCCTCCTTCAGACCTTCCTTCCTCCTCCCTCCTCTTCAGACCCTCCTTCCTCCTCCCTGCCTCCTTCAGACCCTCCTTCCTCCCTCCCTCCTCCTTCAGACCTTCCTTCCCCCTCCCTGCCTCCTTCAGACCCTCCTTCCCTCCCTCCCTGCCTCCTTCAGACCCTCCTTCCCTCCCTCTTCTGCTCATAGCTATATAAACACTCTTGTTAATGCCTCTCTCACTACCATCACACTGTACAGGTTTTTTCTGACTTCAACGGCCATCAGGCGACTACCTTCACAATACTAATACTAATAACGACATCAACAGCAACAATGATGATGATGATGATAATAATAATAATAATAATAATAATAATAATAATAATAATAATAATAATAATAATAATAATAATAATAATAATAAGAATAAGAAGAAGAAGAAGAAGAAGAAGAAGAAGAAGGAGAAGAAGAAGAAGAAGAAGAAGAAGAAGAAGAAGAAGAAGAAGAAGAAGAAGAAGATGAAGAAGAAGAAGAAAAAGAAGAAGAAGAAGATGAAGAAGAAGAAGAAGAAGAAGAAGAAGAAGAAGAAGAAGAAGAAGAAGAAGAAGAAGAAGAAGAAGATGAAGAAGAAGAAAAAGAAGAAGAAGAAGAAGATGAAGCCCACAAAGGATCTTACGGCATCAGCAGTTTTGGGAGTTGGAAAATTCAATACTGCATCTACTTTACTTCGGTCAGTCATAACCCCTCTAGGAGTGACTACGTGACCCAGAAACTTAATTTCTGATCTGAAAAATTGACATTTAGACAGTTTGATCTTTAGATTGGCTTCTTCAAGCTTACTCAGTACCTTCTTTAGTCTTTCTAAATGCTTATTTACATCCTCGGACATAACAATTACGTCATCTAAATATACCATTAGATCTTTTCCTATAAGGCCTCTAAAGATATTGGTCATGAGCCTCGAGAATGTGATAGGTGAGGATCTTAATCCGAAAGCCATACGACAGAATTCGAAATGACCTGTTGGAGTAGAGAATGCGGTGAGCTCTTGGCTGTCCTCATGAAGAGGAACTTGCCAAAACCCTTGTAACAAATCGAGGGTTGAGAAGACCTTATTATCTCCTATATTACGTAACAGGTCACCAAGTACAGGAAGTGGGAAACGGTCTGGAATTGTTTTCGCATTTAACTTCCTAAAATCAATCACTGGGCGCCAAGTACCGTCCTTCTTAGGTACTAGGATTAAGGGCGCATTCCAGGGTGAGTTACTAGGTACGATCACACCATCGTCAAGCATCTTATTTATTAATTCCTCTGCGACAGCGACTTGTGAATGCGGCATCCTGTACGCAGGTACATAAATTGGTCTGGTACCAGGTTCAAGTGGGATACGATGGGACAATAGGTTCGTTAAACCCATCTTCTCACCTGGTAAGGCAATTGCTCTACGGTGTTTATTCAATAGTTTCAACAACCGTCCGACTTCGTCTGGAAAGTCAGTAGAAGCTAAGTCTTCTCTTCTACTGGTGGAATAGACTGGTCCGGTGGAGTGGATGGATCCTCCCGGTTGAAATAGCACCGACCCACTGGTCAGGTGGCAACTCATCCTCAACCCGAATAGGGTAAGGGTAGTGAACAAGATCAACAATGATTGTATTGGCTCTGAGTCGAACACTGTGACCCAAAGTATTAGCGACAAGTAGAAATATCTTACTGTCTTGGACAGTATGTAAAGATGGCTCAACAAATAAACCCTTCACTCTGCAGGAATTACTGTCAACTAGGACATTGTCATCATCTGGAACATGGGGGACAACAACAGACACTCTAGTGAGGGCACTAGCTGCTACAGAGGTATCTTTCTGCAGACGGCACGTGACGTCGACAAGAGATGGCATTACTAATTTCAAATAGGTGTTTTCCGACAAGGCGTCCCTGTGGAGAAACTACTACTTGAATTAGTCGGCATTGCCGAGATAGACTCAGTACTCAAGGCGGTCCGGGATACCTCCGGTACCTGAGTAGGCTGGGCACTATCTTGCATGTCTAAATTTGTTGAGGGTGGAACACAGACTTGAGTGACAGAATTTCCAGTGCCTGGCCGCTTGGCAACGCTACTAGGTAACATATCGGCTTGCAAGTACTTAATCCGGTCTGTAAACTCTGCAGCTGTATGGCAGACCTCGGATCCCAGTTGATAACCCCAAA